>JARBWK010001100.1:0-21445 GCA_030556195.1 Anolis apletophallus | reverse complement strand
ATGCCAATGATATAACATCAACAAAACACCTTGAGAATATGTTGAATGGAGGTGCTCCCGTTGTAAGAGATTGTAATGCACGAAATATGCCTTGTATGTAAACCCGGGGTCTTCTGTGTGCTCTCAACTTCTCCCCCAGAAGTGAAATCCCTTGCCCAATAAGGCTGGTATCTCAAAGGAAGTAGAAGAATATTTAAGCTTCAAGCTCCTGCCATACCATCATGCTTCTGTCTTGGGACTCTTTGATCCAAGTAGGGTTCAAGGTAAGACCATAATAATAATAATAATAATAATAATAATAATAATAATTTAAGACCATAATAATGAAATAAATAATAATAAGATCTTGCCTTTGGTTAGACTCCAGATGTTTTGCAGATGGTGGATAATGTGTCTTTATGTTTGAAATAAATAAATAAATAAAGACTAGGCCTGTGCAATCAAGGTTCTAAATGGTTCTAAAGAACTTACAAAACTAAAGTTCTGGTGGTGAACACTAGGTGGTGCTGGTGCTTTGCTTCTGCAGTGTTGCTAAAGTTCTGGTGGTGAACACTAGGTGGTGCTGGTGCTTTGCTTCTACAGTGTTGCTAAAGTTCTGGTGGTGAACACTAGGTGGCGCTGGTGCTTTGCTTCACAGTGTTGCTAAAGTTCTGGTGGTGAACACTGGGTGGCGCTGGTGCTTTGCTTCTGCAGTGTTGCTCAAGTTCTGGTGGTGAACACTAGGTGGCGCTGGTGCTTTTCTACAGTGTTGCTAATGTTCTGGTGGTGAACACTAGGTGGCGCTGGTGCTTTGCTTTTACAGTGTTGCTAAAGTTCTGGTGGTGAACACTAGGTGGTGCTGGTGCTTTGCTTCTGCAGTGTTGCTAAAGTTCTGGTGGTGAACACTAGGTGGCGCTGGTGCTTTGCTTCTACAGTGTTGCTAAAGTTCTGGTGGTGAACACTAGGTGGTGCTGGTGCTTTGCTTCTGCAGTGTTGCTAAAGTTATGGTGGTGAACACTAGGTGGCGCTGGTGCTTTGCATCAACAGTGTTGCTAAAGTTCTGGTGGTGAACACTAGGTGGCGCTGGTGCTTTGCTTCTACAGTGTTGCTAAAGTTCTGGTGGTGAACACTAGGTGGTGCTGGTGCTTTGCTTCTACAGTGTTGCTAAAGTTCTGGTGGTGAACACTAGGTGGCGCTGGTGCTTTGCTTCTACAGTGTTGTTAAAGTTCTGGTGGTGAACACTAGGTGGCGCTGGTGCTTTGCTTCTACAGTGTTGTTAAAGTTCTGGTGGTGAACACTAGGTGGTGCTGGTGCTTTGCTTCTACAGTGTTGTTAAAGTTCTGGTGGTGAACACTAGGTGGCGCTGGTGCTTTGCTTCTACAGTGTTGTTAAAGTTCTGGTGGTGAACACTAGGTGGCGCTGGTGCTTTGCTTCTACAGTGTTGTTAAAGTTCTGGTGGTGAACACTAGGTGGCGCTGGTGCTTTGCTTCTACAGTGTTGCTAAAGTTCTGGTGGTGAACACTAGGTGGCGCTGGTGCTTTGCTTCTACAGTGTTGCTAAAGTTCTGGTGGTGAACACTAGGTGGTGCTGGTGCTTTGCTTCTACAGTGTTGCTAAAGTTCTGGTGGTGAACACTAGGTGGCGCTGGTGCTTTGCTTCTACAGTGTTGCTAAAGTTCTGGTGGTGAACACTAGGTGGTGCTGGTGCTTTGCTTCTGCAGTGTTGCTAAAGTTCTGGTGGTGAACACTAGGTGGCGCTGGTGCTTTGCTTCTACAGTGTTGCTAAAGTTCTGGTGGTGAACACTAGGTGGCGCTGGTGCTTTGCTTCTACAGTGTTGCTAAAGTTCTGGTGGTGAACACTAGGTGGTGCTGGTGCTTTGCTTCTACAGTGTTGCTAAAGTTCTGGTGGTGAACACTAGGTGGCGCTGGTGCTTTGCTTCTGCAGTGTTGCTAAAGTTCTGGTGGTGAACACTAGGTGGCACTGGTGCTTTGCTTCTACAGTGTTGCTAAAGTTCTGATGGTGAACACTAGGTGGCGCTGGTGCTTTGCTTCTACAGTGTTGCTAAAGTTCTGGTGGTGAACACTAGGTGGCGCTGGTGCTTTGCTTCTACAGTGTTGCTAAAGTTCTGGTGGTGAACACTAGGTGGCACTGGTGCTTTGCTTCTACAGTGTTGCTAAAGTTCTGGTGGTGAACACTAGGTGGCGCTGGTGCTTTGCTTCTACAGTGTTGCTAAAGTTCTGGTGGTGAACACTAGGTGGCGCTGGTGCTTTGCTTCCACAGTGTTGCTAAAGTTCTGGTGGTGAACACTAGGTGGCGCTGGTGCTTTGCTTCCACAGTGTTGCTAAAGTTCTGGTGGTGAACACTAGGTGGCGCTGGTGCTTTGCTTCTACAGTGTTGCTAAAGTTCTGGTGGTGAACACTAGGTGGCGCTGGTGCTTTGCTTCCACAGTGTTGCTAAATCTCTGGTGGTGACCACTAGGTGGCACTTGTGCTTTGATTCTACAGTGTTGCTAAAGTTCTGGTGGTGAACACTAGGTGGCGCTGGTGCTTTGCTTCTACAGTGTTGCTAAAGTTCTGGTGGTGAACACTAGGTGGCGCTGGTGCTTTGCTTCCACAGTGTTGCTAAAGTTCTGGTGGTGAACACTAGGTGGCGCTGGTGCTTTGCTTCCACAGTGTTGCTAAAGTTCTGGTGGTGAACACTAGGTGGCGCTGGTGCTTTGCTTCCACAGTGTTGCTAAAGTTCTGGTGGTGAACACTAGGTGGCGCTGGTGCTTTGCTTCTACAGTGTTGCTAAAGTTCTGGTGGTGAACACTAGGTGGCGCTGGTGCTTTGCTTCCACAGTGTTGCTAAAGTTCTGGTGGTGAACACTAGGTGGCGCTGGTGCTTTGCTTCCACAGTGTTGCTAAAGTTCTGGTGGTGAACACTAGGTGGCGCTGGTGCTTTGCTTCTACAGTGTTGCTAAAGTTCTGGTGGTGAACACTAGGTGGCGCTGGTGCTTTGCTTCTTCAGTGTTGCTAAAGTTCTGGTGGTGAACACTAGGTGGCGCTGGTGCTTTGCTTCTACAGTGTTGCTAAAGTTCTGGTGGTGAACACTAGGTGGCGCTGGTGCTTTGCTTCTACAGTCTTGCTAAAGTTCTGGTGGTGAACACTAGGTGGTGCTGGTGCTTTGCTTCTACAGTGTTGCTAAAGTTCTGGTGGTGAACACTAGGTGGCGCTGGTGCTTTGCTTCCACAGTGTTGCTAAAGTTCTGGTGGTGAACACTAGGTGGCGCTGGTGCTTTGCTTCCACAGTGTTGCTAAAGTTCTGGTGGTGAACACTAGGTGGCGCTGGTGCTTTGCTTCCACAGTGTTGCTAAAGTTCTGGTGGTGAACACTAGGTGGCGCTGGTGCTTTGCTTCTACAGTGTTGCTAAAGTTCTGGTGGTGAACACTAGGTGGCGCTGGTGCTTTGCTTCCACAGTGTTGCTAAAGTTCTGGTGGTGAACACTAGGTGGCGCTGGTGGTTTGCTTCTACAGTGTTGCTAAAGTTCTGGTGGTGAACACTAGGTGGCGCTGGTGCTTTGCTTCTTCAGTGTTGCTAAAGTTCTGGTGGTGAACACTAGGTGGCGCTGGTGCTTTGCTTCTACAGTGTTGCTAAAGTTCTGGTGGTGAACACTAGGTGGCGCTGGTGCTTTGCTTCTACAGTCTTGCTAAAGTTCTGGTGGTGAACACTAGGTGGTGCTGGTGCTTTGCTTCTACAGTGTTGCTAAAGTTCTGGTGGTGAACACTAGGTGGCGCTGGTGCTTTGCTTCCACAGTGTTGCTAAAGTTCTGGTGGTGAACACTAGGTGGCGCTGGTGCTTTGCTTCCACAGTGTTGCTAAAGTTCTGGTGGTGAACACTAGGTGGCGCTGGTGCTTTGCTTCCACAGTGTTGCTAAAGTTCTGGTGGTGAACACTAGGTGGCGCTGGTGCTTTGCTTCCACAGTGTTGCTAAAGTTCTGGTGGTGAACACTAGGTGGCGCTGGTGCTTTGCTTCTTCAGTGTTGCTAAAGTTCTGGTGGTGAACACTAGGTGGCGCTGGTGCTTTGCTTCTACAGTGTTGCTAAAGTTCTGGTGGTGAACACTAGGTGGCGCTGGTGCTTTGCTTCTACAGTGTTGCTAAAGTTCTGGTGGTGAACACTAGGTGGTGCTGGTGCTTTGCTTCGTCAGTGTTGCTAAAGTTCTGGTGGTGAACACTAGGTGGCGCTGGTGCTTTGCTTCCACAGTGTTGCTAAAGTTCTGGTGGTGAACACTAGGTGGCGCTGGTGCTTTGCTTCCACAGTGTTGCTAAAGTTCTGGTGGTGAACACTAGGTGGCGCTGGTGCTTTGCTTCCACAGTGTTGCTAAAGTTCTGGTGGTGAACACTAGGTGGCGCTGGTGCTTTGCTTCCACAGTGTTGCTAAAGTTCTGGTGGTGAACACTAGGTGGCGCTGGTGCTTTGCTTCTACAGTGTTGCTAAAGTTCTGGTGGTGAACACTAGGTGGCGCTGGTGCTTTGCTTCTACAGTGTTGCTAAAGTTCTGGTGGTGAACACTAGGTGGCGCTGGTGCTTTGCTTTCACAGTGTTGCTAAAGTTCTGGTGGTGAACACTGTCTTTTGGGCTGCAAAGGTCGACAACAAGCTACACAATTTTGGTTGGGAGCTCACACCGACCCGGGCTGGCTTCGAACTCATGACGTTTCAGTGAATAGTGATCTTAATGCAGCTGACTCCCAGCCAGCTGCCCCACAGTCCCGGTGCATGAAATGGTCAAATTGGAAGCCAAGTCCTATGAGGAGTGGCTTAGGGACCTGGGGATGTCCTTTTAAATACTTAGCGAGGCTTTTTAAATGTTGCCGTATTCCATAGCCTGGCTTGTTTCTGTTTTGACAGCGAGAGAGGCCTTCATTCAAGCTGCCAAAGTGCTGGAGGAACTGTCATCATTGGGATCTACTATGAAGAAGATGCTGCCACTCTGTAGGTTTCTTGTTTGGTTTCCTTTGTATTTTTCAAAAGAGGGAATCAATCTAGCCGTACTTTTAAGGCTATCGATCTTACTTTAGCGTGAGCTTTTGCAGAGTTCAGCCTGCTTTCCCAGATGTCCTGGTGGAGCGCAAACACCTGATTTCTTCTACCATGAGTTTTAAGGGATTTCAGGACTTTAAAAAATCTGACATGTCTTTGATTTGGACCGGGCTGTCGAACTGGCGGCCTGGGGGCCGTACACGGCCCCCAGCCCCTTTCCTACGGCCCCCTCATCTTCTTAATAAAAAATAAAAATAGAAAAATAAATAAAATAAAATAAATAAATAAAATTACCCACTTCCCGGTTCCGGAGGAAGTCTCTCGCGAGACTCGCCAGCCCGCGGGATTTCGATCTCAACGCGAGATCACGCCTGCGTTGATATCGAAATCCCGCATGGCTGGCGTAGTCTCGCGAGACTCCTCCTGTTGCGAAAATCTCTCGGCTACTGAAGCCCTGCGGCCCACACAGACGCGATTTGGACGCCATCTCTCCATCCTTCTTCGGCTCCTGGCTCGGTCGCTCGTCGCGTCTTTCGTGGTCCGGCTACTCCTGGATCCGTTTGGGAAGGTAGGCTGAAGCAGCGGGCTCCCTTTATTAATATAAATATATTTAATGGTATATTTTGGCCTCATTATGTGTTCCGGGGGTGGGGAGGGGGGCAGAGCTGGGGAGGAAGGGGGGCGGGCCGGGGGAGGAAGGGGCGGAGCGGGAGGGAAAGGGGCAGAGCCAGGGGGGGGGGGGGCGGAGCCAGGGAGGGGAAGGGCGGAGCCGGGGAGGGGCAAGGGGCGGAGCCGGGGGGTGGGAGGGGCGGAACTGGGGAGGAAGGGGCAGAGCCGGGGAGGGGAAGGGGGTGGAGCCAGGGGTGAGGAGGCGAACCGGAGAGGGGAAGGGGCAGAGCCGGGGAGGGGAAGGGGGTGGAGCTGGGGGTGGGGAGGGGGCGGAGCCGGAGAGGGGAAGGGGCAGAGCCGGGGAGGGGAAGGGGGTGGAGCCGGGGGGGGAGGGGGGCCCCGGAGAGAGGGGAAGGGGCAGAGCAAGGGAGGAAGGGGGTGGAGCCGGAGGAGGGAAGGGCAGAGCCGGGGAGGGAAGGGGTGGAGCTGGGGGGGGGGAGGCGGAGCCGGGAGAGGGAAGAGAAGAGCCGGGGGAGGGGAAGGGTGGAGCCGGGGGAGGGGCGGAGCCGGAGAGGGGAAGGGCAGAGCAAGGGCGGAGCCGGAGAGGGGAAGGGGCAGAGCCGGGGAGGGGAAGGGGGGTGGAGCCGGGGTGGGGAGGGGGCGGAGCCGGAGAGGGGAAGGGGCAGAGCAAGGGAGGGGGAGCCGGGAGGGGAAGGGTGGAGCCGGGGGTGGGAGGGCGGAGGAGAGGAAGGGGGCAGAGCAAGGGAGGGGAAGGGGTGGAGCTGGGGGTGGGGAGGGGAGGAGAGAGGGAAGGGGGCAGAGCCGGGAGGAAGGGGGTGGAGCGGGGGGGGGGGGGGGGCGGGAGCCGGAGAGGGGAAGGGGCAGAGCAAGGGAGGGGAAGGGGGTGGAGCCGGGGGTGGGGAGGGGGCGGAGCCGGAGAGGGGAAGGGGCAGAGCCGGGAGGGGAAGGGGTGGAGCCGGGGGGGGGGAGCGCGGAGCTGAGGAGGGGAAGGGGGCAGAGCCGGGAGGGGGGGTGGAGCCGGGGGTGGGGAGGGGCGGGCCGGAGAGGGGAAGGGGCAGAGCCGGGAGGGAAGGGGTGGAGCTGGGGGGGTGGGGGGGCGGAGCCGGAGGGGAAGGGGCAGAGCCCGGGGAGGAAGGGGGTGGAGTGGGGTGGGGAGGGGCGGAGCCGGAGAGGGGAAGGGGCAGAGCAAGGGAGGGGAAGGGGGTGGAGCCGGGGGTGGGGAGGGGGCGGAGCCGAGAGGGGAAGGGGCGGAGCCAGGGAGGAAGGGGTGGAGCCGGAGGTGGGGGAGGGGTGGAGCCGGAGAGGGAAGGGTGGGGCCGGGGAGGGGAAGGGGGTGGAGCCGGGGGTGGGGGGGGGCAGAACGGGGAGGGAAAAGGGCAGAGCGGGGAGGGGAAGGGGGTGGAGCCGGGGGTGGGGAGGGGGCGGAGCCGGAGAGGGGAAGGGGCAGAGCCGGCGGGGGGAAGGGTGGAGCCGGGGAGGGAGGGGGCGGAACCGGGAGGGGAAAGGGCAGAGCCGGGGAGGGGAAGGAGGCGGAGCCAGGGGTGGGGAGGGGGCGGAGCCGGAGAGGGGAAGGGGCAGAGCCGGGGAGGGGAAGGGGGGGGAGCCGGGGGGGGAGGGGGCAGAACCGGGGAGGGGAAAGGGCAGAGCCGGGGAGGGGAAGGAGGCGGAGCCAGGGGTGGGGAGGGGGCGGAGCCGGAGAGGGGAAGGGGCGGAGCCGGGGAGGGGAAGGGGGTGGAGCCGGGGGTGGGGAGGGGGCAGAACCGGGGAGGGGAAAGGGCAGAGCCGGGGAGGGGAAGGAGGCGGAGCCAGGGGTGGGGAGGGGGCGGAGCCGGAGAGGGGAAGGGGCAGAGCCGGGGGGGAAGGGGGTGGAGCCGGGGTGGGGAGGGGGGCAGAACCGGGGAGGGGAAAGGGCAGAGCCGGGGAGGGGAAGGAGGCGGAGCCAGGGGTGGGGAGGGGGCGGAGCCGGAGAGGGGAAGGGGCAGAGCCGGGGAGGGGAAGGGGGTGGAGCCGGGGTGGGGGAGGGGGGCGGAGCCGGGGGAAGGGGCAGAGCCGGGGAGGGGAAGGGTGGAGCCGGGGGTGGGGAGGGGGCGGAGCCGGAGAGGGGAAGGGGCAGAGCAAGGGAGGGGAAGGGGGTGGAGCCGGGTGGGGAGGGCGGAGCCGGAGGGGGAAGGGGCGGAGCCGGGAGGAAGGGGTGGAGCCGGGTGGGGAGGGGCGGAGCTGGGGAGGGGAGGGGCGGAGCCGGGGAGGGGAAGGGGGCAGAGCCAGGGAGGGGCGTGGGAGGGGGCGTGGAGGGGTGGAGCCGGGGTCTTGGCTCCCCAGGTGATCAGTGACTGGAATTCTGGCCACAGGTCCGGTAGAAGTTGGACAGCCCTGATTTGGAAGATGGAAATACAGAATTTCAGCCATTGCTGGGAACTGTCGTTAGATAACTTCATGTAACAACAATGCTATAGCTAATGGGGGGGGAGAGAAGGTGCAGACAATCACTATAATTAGTATTTATACCCCGCGTTTTCTCTGCAAAGCAGTCACCAACAACAAAAAAACCCTATAACATTGTGTGAATTAAAACCTAACGCATGCAAACATTAAACTAGGATTAAACATTGGAGGTCTTTCAAAATAAGCAGTCCCAGCCAATAATTAAAATACATAAAACACTGAAGTGATACTATTTATAAAATTTAATATTAAATATATTTAATTCCATCCTCCCCTCCCCCTTATTTTAATTTAATATTAAATATATTTATTTCCATCCTCCCCTCTCCCCTTATTTTAATTTAATATTAAATATATTTAATTCCATCCTCCCTCTCCCCTTATTTTAATTTAATATTAAATATATTTAATTCCATCCTCCCCTCTCCCCTTATTTTAATTTAATATTAAATATATTTAATTCCATCCTCCCCTCCCCCTTATTTTAATTTAATATTAAATATATTTAATTCCATCCTCCCCTCCCCCCTATTTTAATTTAATATTAAATATATTTAATTCCATCCTCCCCTCTCCCCTTATTTTAATTTAATATTAAATATATTTAATTCCATCCTCCCTCTCCCCTTATTTTAATTTAATATTAAATATATGTAATTCCATCCTCCCCTCTCCCCTTATTTTAATTTAATATTAAATATATTTAATTCCATCCTCCCATCTCCCCTTATTTTAATTTAATATTAAATATATTTAATTCCATCCTCCCCTCTCCCCTTATTTTAATTTAATATTAAATATATTTAATTCCATCCTCCCCTCTCCCCTTATTTTAATTTAATATTAAATATATTTATTTCCATCCTCCCCTCCCCCTTATTTTAATTTAATATTAAATATATTTAATTCCATCCTCCCCTCCCCTTTTTTAATTTAATATTAAATATATTTGATTCCATCCTCCCCTCTCCCCTTATTTTAATTTAATATTAAATATATTTAATTCCATCCTCCCCTCTCCCCTTATTTTAATTTAATATTAAATATATTTAATTCCATCCTCCCCTCTCCCCTTATTTTAATTTAACATTAAATATATTTAATTCCATCCTCCCCTCTCCCCTTATTTTAATTTAATATTAAATATATTTAATTCCATCCTCCCCTCTCCCTTATTTTAATTTAATATTAAATATATTTAATTCCATCCTCCCCTCTCCCCTTATTTTAATTTAATATTAAATATATTTAATTCCATCCTCCCCTCTCCCCTTATTTTAATTTAACATTAAATATATTTAATTCCATCCTCCCCTCCCCCCCTTATTTTAATTTAACATTAAATATATTTAATTCCATCCTCCCCTCCCCTTATTTTAATTTAATATTAAATATATTTAATTCCATCCTCACCTCTCCCCTTATTTTAATTTAATATTAAATATATTTAATTCCATCCTCCCCTCTCCCCTTATTTTAATTTAACATTAAATATATTTGATTCCATCCTCCCTCTCCCTTATTTTAATTTAATATTAAATATATTTAATTCCATCCTCCTCTCCTTATTTTAATTTAATATTAAATATATTTAATTCCATCCTCCCTCTCCTTATTTTTATTTAATATTAAATATATTTAATTCCATCCTCCCCCTCTCCCTTATTTTAATTTAATATTAAATATATTTATTTCCATCCTCCCCTCTCCCCTTATTTTAATTTAACATTAAATATATTTAATTCCATCCTCCCCTCTCCCCTTATTTTAATTTAACATTAAATATATTTAATTCCATCCTCCCCTCTCCCTTATTTTAATTTAATATTAAATATATTTAATTCCATCCTCCCCTCTCCCCTTATTTTAATTTAACATTAAATATATTTAATTCCATCCTCCCCTCCCCCCGTAATGTATCCCATCTCCCCTTATTTCATCTTTAAATATATTTAATTTTATATTTAATACATGAGGGGAGATGGGGGAGGGAATGAGGAGCCCCTGAGGAGCCCCTGCTTCGGCCTACCTTTTCCAAACGCGCAGGGATCCAGGAGTACCCGGACGACGAGAGAGGCGACGACCGACTGAGTCGAAGAAGGTCCTAATCGCGTCTGTGGGCCTCAGCCATCCAGTAGTAGAGTAGCCGAAGAGTATCGCGAGAATACGCAATCCACACGGGATTTCGCTGTCAACGGCGGCGTGATCTCGCGTTGACAGCGAAATCCCGTGTGGATTGCGTATTCTCGCGATACTTGCTCCGAACCCAGAAATAGGTATTTTTTTTAAAAAAATTATTATTTATTTTATTTTTCAATTTTTACTTTTTCATTAAAAAGCTGAGGGGGCTGTAGGGAAGGGACTGGGGGGCCGTATACGGCCCCCGGGCCGCCAGTTGGACAGCCCTGCTCTATCTCCATGTTACTTTATATCAACAAGAGGCAATTGGAAGGAACCATCGTTCGGATTACTCCGCAACTGACAGTAGAGGGAGTCCAAGCTATTTTTGCAAGTCTGTTAGATACTATGCAGGTTGAGTGTCTCTTCTCCAGAAACATTGGTGACAAATGTGATTTTGAAATGGCTCGTTTCCCTCTTGTATTCCCCCCCAGCTCCCAAAAATATAATGTACCTCTTCCGGCGCTGCTCTTTGTGAAGCCTGAAACCCAGAAGCAGGGCTTCGCTCACCTCTCAAAGGAGGAGACCCGGGACATTGTCGAATTCATCCGCCGTGTGCTTCTGGAAACATTTGTGAGTACCGCTTCAGCTTCTGCCTCACATGGAACGGGGCAGTGTTTCTCAAGCTTCCTAATGCGTGACCGCTTAATGCAGTTCCTCATGTTGTGGTGACACCCCCCCCCCCAACCATCAAATTATTTTCCTTGCTACTTCATAAATGTAGTTTTGCTTCTGTGCTGAATCTGATATGGGGGTGTGTGTTTTCATTCACTGAACCAAATTGGACACAAATACCCGATACGCCCTAATTTGAATACGGGTGGAGTTTGGAGGGGGGGGGGGGTTATTTTGACATTTGGGAGTTGTAGTTGCTGGGATTTAGAGTTCACCTACAATCAAAGAGCATTCTGAACCCCACCAATGATGGAATTGAACCAAACTTGGCACACATAATTCCCATGACCAACGAATTGGCACACAGAGCTCCCATTACCAACAGAAGATACTGCAAGGGTTTGGTGGGTAGTGACCTTGAGTTTTTGGAGTTGTAGTTCACCGACATCTAGAGAGCATTCTGAACCCCACCAATGATGGAATTGAACCAAACTTGGCACACATAATTCCCATGACCAACAAATTGGCACACAGAACTCCCATTACCAACAGAAGATACTGGAAGGGTTTGGTGGGTATTGACCTTGAGTTTTTGGAGTTGTAGTTCACCTACATCTAGAGAGCACTGTGGACTCAAACAATGATGGATCTGGACCAAACTTGGCACACATCCTCAATATGCTCAAATGTGAACACCAGTGGAGTTTGGGGAAAATAGACCTTGACATTTGGGAGTTGTAGTTGCTGGGATTTATAGTTCACCTGCAATAAAAGAGCATTCTGAACCCCAGCAATGATGGAATTGCCACACAGAACTCCCATGACCAACAATACTGGAAGAATTTGGTGGGCATTGACCTTGAGTTTTAGAGTTGTAGTTGCTGGGATTTATAGTTCACCCTACAATCAAAGAGCATTCTGAACTCCACCAATGATGGAATTGAACCAAACTTGGCACACATAATTCCCATGACCAACAAATTGGCACACAGAGCTCCCATTACCAACAGAAGATACTGGAAGGGTTTGGTGGGTATTGACCTTGAGTTTTTGGAGTTGTAGTTCACCTACATCCAGAGAGCACTGTGGACTCAAACAATGATGGATCTGGACCAAACTTGGCACAAATCCTCAATATGCTCAAATGTGAACACCAGTGGAGTTTGGGGAAAATAGACCTTGACATTTGGGAGTTGTAGTTGCTGGGATTTATAGTTCACCTGCAATAAAAGAGCATTCTGAACCCCAGCAATGATGGAATTGCCACACAGAACTCCCATGACCAACAATACTGGAAGAATTTGGTGGGCATTGACCTTGAGTTTTAGAGTTGTAGTTGCTGGGATTTATAGTTCACCTACAATCAAAGAGCATTCTGAACCCCACCAATGATGGAATTAAACCAAACTTGGCACACATAATTCCCATGACCAACAAATTGGCACACAGAGCTCCCATGACCAACAGAAGATACTGGAAGGGTTTGGTGGGAATTGACCTTGAGTTTTTTGGAGTTGTAGTTCACCTACATCTAGAGAGCACTGTGGACTCAAACAATGATGGATCTGGACCAAACTTGGCACACATCCTCAATATGCTCAAATGTGAACACCAGTGGAGTTTGGGGAAAATAGACCTTGACATTTGGGAGTTGTAGTTGCTGGGATTTATAGTTCACCTGCAATAAAAGAGCATTCTGAAACCCCAGCAATGATGGAATTGCCACACAGAACTCCCATGACCAACAATACTGGAAGAATTTGGTGGGCATTGACCTTGAGTTTTAGAGTTGTAGTTGCTGGGATTTATAGTTCACCTACAATCAAAGAGCATTCTGAACCCCACCAATGATGGAATTGAACCAAACTTGGCACACATAATTCCCATGACCAACAAATTGGCACACAGAACTCCCATGACCAACAGAAAATACTGGAAGGGTTTGGTGGGCATTGCTAATACACAATACTATCCCATACACAATTAAAGGGGCAGACCGGTGTGTTGCATAAATCACAATACGCTTGATAGCAAAAAATCAGAATATAATCTTCTATAACATATAACATGTGGCTCTATGTCGAACCAATCTCACTTACAGTGCAATGTGTTAACATATATTATTGAGCACAGTCAGTTATATAGCCCTTACAAACAATCTTTGGGCATCAAGACGCAAACATCCAGTCTATGTACCCCTATGGGTAATCCGGAGCCAATTCACTCACGGATTGGGGACCAAGTCGATGGGGGAGTCTTCGGAGTCGAGTGAGCTGGCAACTGCTCGATGGGCAGGCACCTACGGCAAGAGGTAACGACGCCAGAAGGCCGTTTCGCGTTTACCACGCTTCCTCAGGGTGCAGGGGTCTTTTAGCCGCTCCTCCCCGGTATTATGGTCATCAACTCTAGACTCAGGGTCCAAACGGAAGGTAGCGCGTTAGCGCTTCTTTTTACAAATCGCTGGTGCGAATGTCCTCCCGGGCTGGAATCAGTTTGGGGAAAATAGACCTTGACATTTAGGAGTTGTAGTTGCTGGGATTTATAGTTCACCTACAATCAAAGAGCATTCTGAATCCCACCAATGATAGAATTGGGCCAAACTTCCCACACAGGACCCCCATGAACAACAGGAAATACTGTGTTTTCTGATGGTCTTTGGCAACCCCTCTGACGCCCTCGCACGACCCCCCAGGGGTCCCGACCCCCAGGTTGAGAAACACCAGAATATTACTTATTTGCTGGGTTGTTATTAGGAATAGTTGACTCATTAGGAATCAGTAGGTCTGGAACATTACTCTTGCCAAAAACCCAGACTTTGGAAAAGTTTGGGGGAATATAGTTCCCAGAATAGTTAAACTCATTGTCTGTCCTGTCTGGGAGATTTTGGGGTCATAGGATCAGAGATTTGGAAGAGACTGTTGATCGAATGGGCTTATTAACAAAAGACTCAACTCCTGGAACGATTCCTTCAGCATTGTCTCTGAAAAATCCTGCAAATCTCTTGGGAAGGTAGGCAGGCAAATGCCAACGTGCTGGAAGAAGCAAAGACCACCCGCCCTGAAGCGATGGTCCTCTGCCATCAACTCTGCTGGACTGACCATGTCCGAATACCCAAAGCAGTTACTCTACTCCCAACTCAAGAATGGGAAATGTAATGTTGGAGGACAGGAAAAGAGATATAAAGTCAGGCTTAAAGCCAACCTTAAAAACCGTGGCAGAGAGACAAAGAACTGGAAGTGCCGGCCCTTGAGTGCTCTAACTGGAGGTCAGCTATGACCAGCAGTGCTGCGGAATTCGAAGAGGCACGAATGGAGGGCGAAAAGTAGAAACATGCCAAGAGAGAGGCACGTCAAGCCAACCCTGACTGGGATTGCCTTCCGCCTGGAAACTGATGTCCTCACTACAGGAGAACATGCGGGTCAAGAATAGGGCTCCACAGAGGGCCACAGAAACTGAGGCGGTAAAGGACTGCATGGTGAAATGGGCCAAGAATATCGGTAGGCCAATCACACTCCACGAGTGGGAGAAAGTTTGGAAGAAAAAAATTGAAATACACCTATGCGATGGAGCTGACCGAGAATTGGCACAAAATGTTTAATCGGTGGTACATGACCCCACATAAGCTGAGTCTCATGTTTAAAGGGACGCAAAACAAGTGCTGGAAGGGCTCCTCCCAGACGGGCACTTTTTACCATATGTGGTGGTCCTGCCAACATGCTGTGAGCTTCTGGAAGAAGATCCACATCGCCACGCAAAAGATTCTAGGACTCTCCATGGAACTTAAGCCTGAAGCCTATCTACTTGGGCTAACGTCTGAAGAAGACATACCGGACGAGAATGCGGAAAGACTATTTGCGTACTTGTCAAACGGCGGCGGAATAGTCTACGCGAGGAAGTGGAAGAGCGAGAAATCCCGAGTTGGAGGAATGGTTGAACAAACTACGAGACTCCATGGATATGGACAAACTTTCCTTTTACCTATCTGAAACGGGAGGCTACCCTCTCAAGAAGACTGACTGGTCTCCGGTGAAAGCCTACTTGAAATCACGGGGCTCATCTTTGGCTTTGGAAGGAGAAGATCTCTTCCGGGGATGGCATAGCTATATCTGGAGGGACAAGGTGAAAATAGAAAAAGGTTTTAGAAACCACTTTATAAGGGCGGCCCTTATCAATGTGTGGGATAAATATAAAGAAAGGTTATGTAATAAAACTCCCCTGTGGTTTTCTCCGAATGAGGCAGACCAGAAGAGGGAAATCCCGAAAGAAAGATGGTTGACGTACAAAAATATACTAAAAATTAAAGGGCGGGAAGTGGACCTGCTGACACTGGAGGAGATGCAGAGAGTGGAACCCAGCTTAACGTGGTTCCACTACTGGCAAATTAAAGAAAATTATAAACAAGATCGGAAAAAGGGGTTTGAAACAACAGACTCCAGTTGGTCCAAAATT
Organism: Anolis apletophallus; assembly: GCA_030556195.1. Lineage (NCBI taxonomy): Eukaryota > Metazoa > Chordata > Lepidosauria > Squamata > Anolidae > Anolis > Anolis apletophallus. The sequence goes on along the minus strand of JARBWK010001100.1, from coordinate 6,136 downwards.
GTTAAAAGTAACACCAAAATTATACGGAAATCCTATCAACTATTACTAGGCTGGGCTACGGAGGAAGATTTGATTAAGGAGGTAATGATAAAGTGGGCCAGACTGGTGGGACACACCATAGATCTGTGTAAATGGGAAGAAGTGTGGTGCAAAAAATTAAAATACACCTATGCCGTCGAGATAAAAGAAAAACTGGTATAAAGTTTTTTATATGTGGTACTTAACACCGGAAAAGCTCTCGAAGTTTAGTAAAGGAAAATTGAATGCGAAAATGCTGGAAATGCGGAGCAAATGTTGGTACTTATTCCCATGTGGTGGGAGTGTAAAGTGGTAAAGAAATACTGGTGGGAGATATTTAAGAGGTCAAAAGACATTTTGGGAAAGAAATTTGATTTCAAACCAGAGTACTTTTTGCTGGGGATATTTGATTTTGAATTAGATAAAAACGACGATAAATTTTTTTTTTTATCTGGCCTCTGCTGCAAGAATAAGTCTGGCCAGATTCTGGAAACTTAAAGAAGTACCAACATACCAGGATTGGTTAAAAAAAGTATACGACATAATGAACATGGATTTGCTTACACAGAAAGTAGCACAAAACAGGGCATTTGAAAACAGAACAGACTGGAGTAAATATATTAACTACCTCAAACTGAAGAAATATAAGTTAATATGATGAATAATAATTTAGAATTGAAGGTATGATTGTACAGGACAATTAAGCTCAGACCACAGAAAGGGGAAGTAAGGTATACCCTTCTGTGCAATGGTGTAATGAAGTAAAGAGCCTCTGCAAAACGGACAAGGAGGGCAACAGGGGGAACGCATATGTGTAGGTGTGTGGTGAAGGGTTGGGGAGGGGAGGGAGGGGGATATGATTTTATGTTTATGGTTATGTGCAGGTTTATGTCCATGTCTGTAGGTCTTCGATGTGGTGTTCTTTTGTTGTTTGAATGAATAAAAATAAAAATTAAAATTAAAAAAAAAATTGAAATCACAGGGCTCATCTTGATCAATCTGAAGCCCAGCCACCCCCCCCCCCCCCCGTTCACCCTCTTACCGAGAGTAGGAGGAAGCAACCACGAATTTGCAGTTCAATAGTATTCACGATGGGAGGATTTCCCTCCACCAGAGACCTAGAGACCCAGGGGATTTCTGGCACAAGGAAAGACACTGCCACCCCCATCCCCAGAGCCTGCCCTCACCGCCCCCGCCTACTCCTCACTATTTTAACCCCCTCCTCGCCTTCCCCCACCACCTCCTACCCCCATTCCCTGACACCATCCCCGCTCCCTCCCCCTTCCCCCTCTTCTACCCCCACCACCACTCTCAGCCCCTCCTTCCTCTATCTTTCCTACTGTCCTTTACCTAAAATTGTTCCCCCACTTTTACTGTCTATGGAAAACCCAAATAAATATATTTCAAAAAAAAAAAAGAATAGGGCTCCACAGCCACCTACGGACCCACCACCAAGACACTGTTATTATTTATGTATTTATTTACAGTATTTATATTCCGCCCTTCGCACCCCGTAGGGCAGTGTTTCCCAACCTTTTTTGAGTCGCGGCACACTTTTTACATTTACAAAACCCTGGGGCACCCCACCAACCAAAATGACACAAAACGACACTCTAACACAGTCATACATATAGTCAATATGTTTCTAAATGTATTTATACACTCAGTGCGACACCTGTTTCGATGAACACAACAATACTTGGAGGACCATCATCCTCGGACTATGAGGGATCGCCTAAGTAAGTACAGTAAGTAAGTAAGTAAGTAAGTAAGTAAGTAAGGTGTGTAGTAGTAGGTCCGTAAAGGGGATGTAGTCTTGTAAATGCCAGAGTGCTTGCTTGCGAAGCTTCTTTCCATATGTCATGTTGACCTCTTCCCTTCCCTTCTTCTCGCCATTCCTTCTGCAGCCAGAAATCTCCGTGAGAAACCTCCCAGAGTTTTCCAGCTAGAGAAGCCCTTGCTCATCATGTTCAGCGATGGGGCGTTGACCGAAAGGGACGAAGTGGAAATGAGGCATTTGGCTGAAGAAGAGAGGGACGAAACCTTTGTGGCCTGCTGGCTGAACCTGTAAGGATATAAGTTTGCTCCCATTGGCTTCCATTTGGAGACTTCTTATTGCACCGTGCAACATGATTTTTTTGTTCCTGGGTTAGAAATGTTATTTCCTAATTGGTTTTATCATAAAACATTAGAAAAGCCGATTAAACTGCAAAAACTTTTTTTTTCTGTGGGACTATAGCAGTGTTTCCCAGCCAGTGTGCCGTGGCACACTAGTGTGCCGTGAGCGGTCATCAGGTGTGCCGTGGGAAATTGGAACCTCCAATAGCCTTTCTTCCCCCTCCTGCCGAACACTTTTTCTTCTCCACTCGGGCTCCCTTCTTCCCAGCCTCGCTCACCTTGCTTTGCCTCGCTTTGCTCACGCTGCCGCTTCTGCGGGAGGGGGGAAGGAGGAAGATGTCCAACTCTGTCACTCCTTCCCACCTGCTACTAAGGAGGCTGGTTTGGTCCTGAACCGGTGCTTGGCTGCTGTGTCGGACTGGATGAGGGCGAACAAATTGAAATTGAATCCAGACAAGACAGAGGTCCTCCTGGTCAGTCGAAAGGCCGAACAGGGCATAGGGTTACAGCCTGTGTTGGACGGGGTTACACTCCCCCTGAAGACGCAGGTTCGCAGTCTGGGAGTGATCCTGGACTCATCGCTGAGCCTGGAACCCCAGGTTTCGGCGGTGACCAGGGGAGCATTTGCACAGTTAAAACTTGTGCGCCAGCTGCGCCCGTATCTTGAGAAGTCTGACTTGGCCACGGTGGTCCATGCTCTGGTTACATCCCGTATTGATTACTGCAATGCTCTCTACGTGGGGTTGCCTTTGGAGACTGTTCGGAAGCTGCAACTAGTCCAACGGACAGCAGCCAGGTTGATAACAGGAGTGCCATTCAGAGAGCGCACAACTCCTCTGTTGTGCCAGCTCCACTGGCTGCCAGTTTGCTACCGGGCACAATTCAAAGTGCTGGCTTTAGCCTTTCAAGCCCTAAACGGTTCAGGACCAACTTACCTGTCCGAACGCATCTCTCCCTATGAACCATCGAGATGTTTAAGATCATCTGGAGGCCCTGCTCTCGGTCCCGACTTCTTCGCAGGTGCGACTGGCGGGGACGAGAGACAGGTCCTTTTCAGTGGTGGCTCGGCTTTGGAACGCCCTCCCTAAAGACATCAGATCGGCCCTCCCTCCTGACGTTTATAAGAAAGTCAAAACCTGGCTATTTGAGCAGGCATTTCCTGATGAAATATAAAGCTTAATGATATATATGGAATGACGACGATGCGATGGGAACTGATTTCAACATGACGCTGAGGCTGCAATTGTATGTTTTTAATTGTTGAATTGTTATTATATGTTTTTTTCTGGGGGGGGGGGGGTTGACTTGTTGCTTGTGTTGTATTGAGGGCAGAGACTGCCTGTGTAAACCGTCCCGAGTCGCCTTCGGGCTGAGAGGGGCGGTATAGAAACGTGACAAATAAATAAATAAATAAATAAGATGTGACCCATGCGGGCGCTACTGCGCAGACTCGCCCCACGTCTTCCTCCCTCCTCTCCACAGTGCTCTCTGGATATAGGTGAACTACAACTCCAAAACTCAAGGTCAATGCCCACCTAACTCTTATAGTATTTTCTCTTCGTTATGGGAGTTCTGTGTGGGAAGTTTGATTCCATTCCATCAATGGTGGAGTTCAGAATGCTCTTTGATTGCGGGTGAACTATAACTCCCAGCTGTTGAGGAAGACCTTCGTGTGTGTCTTTCTGCCATTCCTGCCAGGATATCTATGTTTTGTTCATTGAAACAGGCCCAGGTTTTACACTGAGTGTATAAATACATCTAAAAAACATATTAACTATATGTATTACTGTGTTAGAGTGGCATTTTGTGTCATTTTGGTTGGTGGTGTGCCCCAGGATTTTGTAAATGGAAAAATGTGCCGAGGCTCAAAAAATGGTTGAAAAACACTGTGCTATAGTACGTTTAGTAGGCCTGGGTGGGTTCGTCCGAATACTCGTAAAATCAGAATGAATTTGGATTACATTCACTTTTGAAGCAGTTTCGAAGCGATGTAAACAACCCGGAAGTGAATTTGCCATTTCGAGGCCACCGCCACCATTTTCGGAAAGGAATCGGCATTAGATTCCCGCCCGTCCCGAGATGCTTTCCCCTCATTGGCTGTTTAACCCAGCTTGGAGGCGGATGTCATTCCCTCTGCGTCATAACTGGGGCGACAGCCATATCCAAACTGGGTTAAACACAGCTGTCGCCCTAGTTCTGACATGGAGGGAAGACAACCCCATCCAAACTGGGTTATGTGTCCGCCATTAACGAAGCCATTCTAAAATTTTGGCGTTTATTCGGAAAAATTCCGAATTTTTTTTCCGAAAAATTTCGGAAGTAATTCAATTCAAAGTGCCAGCTCCCCCTACATCCAAAACGAGTTTTGAACTTCTTTTTTTTTTGGATCAAACAGTCCTAACATTAGCTATACTTTTTCAATGAAGTCCCAACCCATTCAACATAGCGGAATGATTATTTCATTGATTCCCAACCAATTCAACCTAGTTTGTGGAAGCCACAAGCACAAAGTTTCTGAGAACAACTACTTTCAAAGTAGATACTGGACAGTTAAACAGGAAATGACACTTTCAAAACAGGAACAGGAAAAAAAATCCAAATGTTGTTACATAGTGTTATTCTTTATTTATATAGCTCTATCCGTGTATTTATTTATTTTATTTATTTACAACATTTATATGCCGCATGTACATGGTGCTTCAGAGTAAAATGACCCAAAACAGTGGGTAGAATGGGAGAACTGTTTCTGTTACACCAGTGGTTCTGAACCTTCCTAATGCCGCGACCTCTAATGAGGTAAAGGCTGGTGTAGGCGGATACCTACCATGACCCCCAACCAAAATTTTTTTTGTTGCACCGGGAATGTGGCGCAACTGGCTGGGTGTCAGCTGCATAAGATCTCTACTGACCAGAAAGTCGTGAGTTTGAGGCCTGCCCGGGTCAAGGTGAGCCTCGACCTATTGTGGATCCTGTTGTCGACCATTGCAACACGAAAGACAGTTGCATCTGTCAAGTAGGAAATTAAGGCGCCACTTAGTGGGAGGCTAAATTTAACTGATTTACGAGGCCATAAAACAGATCTCCAGAAATGCTGAGGAATGGATTGCAGCAGCTCCCTGGTGGCCAGATGTTAAATAGTCTCTGTCTGTCTTGTGTGTGTGTGTGTGTCTAAATGTAATGTGTACATTGCAATCCACTCTGAGTCCCCTGTGGGGTGAGGAGGGCGGAATATAAATTAACTAAGTAAGTAAGTAAATAAATAAATAATTGAGGCAAGTATGAATGTTGTCATTGCCACAGCTCCCCCTGGTGGCCAGATGTTAAATTGCCTGTCTGTCTTGTGTGTTTGTGTGTCTAAATGTAATGTGTACATTGTAAACCGCTCTGAGTCCCCTGTGGGGTGAGAAGGGCGGAATAGAAATAATGTAAATAAATAAATAAATAAATAAACTGAGGCAAGTATGAATGTTGTCATTGCCACAGCTCCCCCTGGTGGCCAGATGTTAAATTGCCTCTGTCTGTCTTGTGTGTTTGTGTGTCTAAATGTAATGTGTACATTGTAATCCGCTCTGAGTCCCCTGTGGGGTGAGAAGGGCAGAATAGAAATAATGTAAATAAATAAATTAATTAAATACTTCATAACTGTACTTTTGCTACTGTTATGAATCGTAATGTAAATATCTGATATGCAGGATGTATTTTCATTCATTGGACCAAATGTGGCACAAATATCCAATGCGTCCAAATTTGAATACTGGTGGGGGTTGGGGGGTGATTGAGTTTGTCACTTGGGAGTTGTAGTTGCTGGGGTTTATAGTTCACCTACAGTCAACGAGCATTCGAACTCCACCAATAATGGAATTGAACCAAACTTGGCACAGGACTCCCGTGGCCACCAACAGAAAATACTGGAAGGTTTGGTGTGCATTGACTGGGTTTTGGAGTTGTAGTTCACCTCCATCCAGAGAGCACCGTGGACTCAAACAATGATGGATCAGGA
>JARBWK010001099.1:0-21449 GCA_030556195.1 Anolis apletophallus | reverse complement strand
GGGGAACATGGCTGGAGCTGGGGCGGGGGCCCTGGGGCTGGCGTGAGCGGGGACGCTGGGGGCTGCTCCCCAGGCTCCGGTTGGGGCAATAAACCTCTCTCTCTCCTTCTTAGCGGGAGGAGTTCTTCTGCTCCGCTTGGAGCACCGGGAGGACTTTTCTCCACTTTTCTGTTTGCAAAGCAAATCTTCTTCTCACGACACTTTGGGCCAGCCCACCACACCCCTCTGCAACCATTCGCTCCCACGCCGCGGAGTAAAATCCATTGATCATTTGGATGTACTGCGTGGCAATAATCTGCAAGTTTTTGACACTTATCCCAATCCCAGGTTCCCTCGCTGGCCATCCGATCTCTCGACAGATGGCCAAACTTCTGTGCACAGATTACTAAGTTCAAAAGATTTCATCTCCTGGGTGTTTCCCCTCAACTGCCAGCAAACAAAACCTGTCCCAATTGTCTAGCACACACTGCAAAGGGGTCTCTTTCTTCTGCTTTGAGCCTGCACTCCCCCGTCCCACGTCACCAAGCCCGTTGTGTCGGCTCCCTCTGGCGATCGGACCTGACGTCGCCTCCGACTCTCTGCGCTTATGCCAGTTTGCTAGCCCTCTTTGGCTGGGCACCACCTAAGGTGTCCCTGGACTTACTCTGCCGCTCTCCAGAGGCCGCTTCCCAGCCAGCCTCCCTTCAGGCTTTGCTTTCACCCTCAACGTTAGTTGCAGTCTCTCTTGGGTCACCGGCGTCAGGTGGGGGCGATTCAGGCGGCCGGCTCAGTACAAAAATCGGTCAAAAACAAGCGGGGCCGCCCCTTTCCAGCCCTCCTGAATGGCCTCACCTTACTAGCCGGGGAGCAAGAGCTGTCATCAACGGAGATCACGCTCGTTTCCCCAACTCAGACCCGGCCTAGATATCTTTTAAATCACGCCGGGTCACCAATTGAAGCAGAACCGGAGTTCTAGAACTCCAAGTACCAAATTAATCTTACCAACGCTGCCCGAACGTGCGGATACTTAGAAGAGGGAAACTCGTGACAACTGTGAAGTAGGATGAAAACAAAAAGGTTTATTATCTTTCACCAGCTGGTGGGTATTTGCCAACAGAACACGGCTGTAGATAGGGGCAAAAGACCCGTCATTTTCATACAAAGGCATTTATACTCGTAATGGAGTCCATCCAGTTAAACCCACCCCTTCTTCATGGTTAAAACAATCATAATTGGCTGGTGATTTCTGTTGTTACATGACATTTCATTAATCCAATAAACACTATATAAATCATTTGCATCATGTCTCTGTCATCACTAGAAATGAGAACAATAGCCTTCTATAAACATTCTTTCTCACAGTGCAAGCTATCAATTTTAGACTCTCTCTTCTTTCTTGTAACTTTAGTTCCTCGGCTTCCTGCCAGCAGAGAAGATAGGACTTTTGCCATGCGCAATGGTGTTTTATATAAATCTGGCTGTGTTTGGGAGCATGTGTATAACATGCATGCGTAATTTGGGAACCACATTGCAGTTCCAGGAACACAATGCTTTCCAGCGTACGTTCACTGCTGTTCCGAAAAGCTGTGGCGGGATCGATAGTCATCCGTCCTGTACATGGCTGGCAGAGCAATAAAAGGGTCCTCTGGCAAGGATTTCTCAGTTTCACTTGAAAACGAGGTGTCTCCCCCTTTATTTTGCTTTTTGCAGAAGTTCACCACATCTAGCCAATGTCAAGAAACAGTCGAGAGCGTGTCCTGACAAATTGGCAGCAGCTGTACATTGAACTTTTAGCCTTGCTTTTTCCTTTGGCTGCGTCTATACAGGGGGTGGTGCGGAGTCCCGCAATTGTTATGACATCAACACTTCCTGCACGTTTATACACTACTTTAGGCAAGAACTTTTTTGCGTCTATCCCGTCCCGGGGGTTGTCTCCTGGCCTGCGCTTCTCCGGCCTGAAACTAAGTAAGGATGCGGTGAGGCCACGTCAAGGCCGTCTTCCGCCGACTCATAATGTAGTCTTCTGGAGATGAGTTCGACTCTCAGTCAGATGTAGTTGGGTTAACCATTTATAAGTGATGCACTACAGAAAGAAGCATCTTGGGAACCTCGGGTTGAGAAGCACTGCTGTTCAGGATCAAGTACTTCTCACTGCCTCTGTGGCTGACGGCGAGGGGTAGTGCTTGCCATGCTATGTCCAGATCCTCACACTCCATTACCTAGCCTCAGCTTGTTGGCTCACTCGGATTGGAAGCTGAACTTGAAAGAATGCTTTTAAACTTGTCATTTGCCTGTAACTACTACGTGTAAGGGATGCATTTGGGCCCTCTCATGCGTCAGAGAATGAGGACTTGCCATTGTCGTTGTAGGATGAAATTGGCTCCAATCAAGCGCTGCCCACTGGGTATGCCCCTCCCTCAAACCTTACAAAGTGAATACAAATTTGATAACAGTGATCTATCCTTTGGCATGGATGACAGAGGTAGCTGTATCTGGAGAACTGTTAGTAAGTAAGTGTGCCTTTCAAATCGAATAAAGAAGTCTGTAAAGGGAACCATCTCTGCTTTTTGGAAGGCAAGTTGCTGGGGGCATGCTGGTTCTTGACCAGTGTTACAAGGAGTTTCTTCCAAGCCATGCGCAAAATGCTTTCAGTCCTTTCTACGGATGTTGTGACTGCAGGGATCGTTCCAGGGGACGGCCGGATAGGAGTGTTACTGCCAAAGTTCCTTTTTCTTCCTTCCCTAGCTATCACGGTTGGAGATAAATCGCTTCTTCTGTGTGGCTGTCAGAGAGATTTCACTATTGCTGTTCTTGCGCATCTGGTCACAAGATGGGCAGCATGCTTGACGTCAGTTCTGAGATGTAATCTTTTAAGGGAAAAATGTCCTCTTTTGTAAACAAGACATGATTTGCAGTCCTTCTGTAAATCTGAAAGCTGGGCAGATTACAGAGGCTTGTGTGGTGGCCTGCGCTTCTTAGTCCGGAATTCCTCCAAGTAAGGAGTCGGAATGGGCCAGCTTCCTGCGGCGCCATAGAACGAGGTCTTCCTACGGATGCTTCATCCACTTCCTCTCTTGAGTTCCAATATGAAGAACTGCTTGATTTGTGGTTCTGATTCACATATCATATGCTGTAGTGGGGGGCAGGGGGTTACGCGCATGGAATAATATCGTTCAGTTTAAGATTATACACGAATTTGTGAATCTACTTTTCCTGTTAATGGTGTGGTGACCTGCAATTGGTGAACTGCAGATCCCAGAAGAACGGGGTGTGGCGCTTCATCCCCGTGGGTAAAGTGGCTCTTCTGGATACTTTGTGGGAGATTATCTTTAACTGTTTTCCTCCAACACACAGAACAAAGAGCCAGCCCGTGTGGGTAGAAGGTTTCCCCCTCTGGCAAAATAGGTGGAGTAGGTAGTCTAGGCCCACGCCGGCCTTAAAAGCATGCTGTCAGGCCATCCTTGGGGGGGAACTTCTTCCCACCCACCGCGGTGTTCAAAGTACAGGAGGACCTGGGAGGGCTGGCAGCAGGCATGTAGCCAATGGGGGGGCTAAGGGGGCTTCAGCCTCCCCCCAAATTCTCAGGGTGGTCCGCGAAAAGGCCTTACTGGTACATTATTTAAACTGTTATGTTTATTCATATCATGATCTGATCACCATGCTCATTATATCCCACATTAATGGGGTTATTGGGATAACAATACCAAAGGTTTGCTAGGGTAGACCCTCTCCCACCCAGTCTCAGCCCCCCCCCCCAACCAAACTATCCCCCCCCCCCCGGATCCAAATCCTGGCTAGTCTGGCTGGCCGGCTCCATTCCAATTGCAGGCCAGCAGGCCATTTCCGGGATGGGGAAGGCGTAAGAAGCGCAAGCCAGCAGGCCATCCTTGGGGGATAGTTGAGGAGGGAGGCCGAAGGGCTTTCAGTCGCAGGGTAACGGTCTGTCCTTGGGGGGGGGGGGGACACAGGGGCTTAAAGTAAAACGTGCAGGAGGAGGAGGAGGAGGGAGGCCGAAGGAGAGAATAGGAGTAGTCCTTGCGGGTGTTCGGGGGGGACCGTGCGCACGGGGATGTCCCCCCCGTTGGCGTTGGCGGTGGTGTTGGGGAACAGAGGCCAGGCAGCTCACAGTTTCTCTGCCAGACATGTCGAAATAGGTGAAGTGCCGGGCTTACAATCGCAGACATGCATTCTATCCTTGGGGCGGTGTGACCCCCAGGGGCTTAAAGTAAAACGTGCAGGAGGAGGAGGAGGAGGAGGAGGGAGGCCGAAGGGCTTTCAGTCGCAGGGTAACGGTCTGTCCTTGGGGGGGAACACAGGGGCTTAAAGTAAAACGTGCAGGAGGAGGAGGAGGAGGGAGGCCGAAGGAGAGAATAGGAGTAGTCCTTGCGGGTGTTCGGGGGGGACCGTGCGCACGGGGATGTCCCCCCCGTTGGCGTTGGCGGTGGTGTTGGGGAACAGAGGCCAGGCAGCTCACAGTTTCTCTGCTAGACATGTCGAAATAGGTGAAGTGCCGGGCTTACAATCGCAGACATGCATTCTATCCTTGGGGCGGTGTGACCCCCAGGGGCTTAAAGTAAAACGTGCAGGAGGAGGAGGAGGGAGGCCGAAGGGCTTTCAGTCGCAGGGTAACGGTCTGCCCTTGGGGGACACAGGGGGCTTAAAGTAAAACGTGCAGGAGGAGGAGAAGGAGGGAGGCCGAAGGGCTTTCAGTCGCAGGGTAACGGTCTGTCCTTGGGGGGGGGTGTTACCCCCAAGGGTGTTCGGTAACACGTCAGAGAGGATGTGGGAGGGCCGAAGGAGATAATAGGAGTAGTCCTTGCGGGTGTTCGGGGGGGACCGTGCGCACAGGGAAGTCCCCCCCGTTGGCGTTGGCGGTGGTGTTGGGGAACAGAGGCCAGGCAGCTGTCCTGGGTGCACTCTGCCCCTTTCAGTTAAAGGTGCACATGAGAAGGTTGAAACGGATGCCCAAGGGTGCCCGTAGGGCTTCCTATCGCAGGCAAACGGTCTGTCCAGGGTGCACTCTGACCCCCAGGGGCTTTGAGTAAAAGGTGCAGTTGTGTTAAGGAAGCCCGAGGGGCTTCCGATGCCAAGGCAACAGGCTGATTAATGCTGGGGGTTAACTTGTTCCACCCTGGGGCTTTCTTGGCATTCTTGGTGGAGATTGTTAACAGGGAGGGGTGTTTGGCTGCGATACGTCAGCCAGCAACCCGTGAAGCAAGGGCAGCAGAGAATTAAAAGGCAAGAAAAGGCGTGGGAGTTTCTCTGGGCCTTCAAATGGTCTTTCCTCTTCATGTGGGCAAATACCTTGTTATGTAGGTGAAATAGTTGAAGATAATGTTGTCATTGAGGTGGAGACGGTTTAAGGGCGTTCGTTACTCACGTTACTCAGTACCTGTCTGAGCTATAGTATTCCTCGAAGGAAGGGAAATGAATTAGACCTTCTCTAACTTAGGGAAGCCCTTCTTGATATAAAATTTCAAAGTTCTACTTGGCTGCCAGAGAGGTTGTGGCCTTCTGGTTCCAGTGATGATTTCTCTTCTTCAGGATCTCGACTGCATCCTTCACAAAGTACTGTTGGCAATCCATTTCTAGAAGCTCTGCTCTGCAGCAACACAAGCCTCTCGGGGGGGGGGCGTTTTGCTGTGATTGCTCTAACAGGAAGCCTTGGAACCATGACAATATAGTTTCTTGAGTTCGATGAGTCCTTGGAGTTCCGCCGGAGCTTTCAATGGCAGGGGCATCCTTGGTGGAGAATGCTCACGGGGAGGGGTGTTTGGCTGCGATTGCTCTTACAGGAATCCTTGCAACCATGGCAAAAAAGCTTGTTTAGTTTTGGCAGTCCTTGGAGTTCCGCCGGAGCTTTCAATGGCAGGGGCATCCTTGGTGGAGATTGCTCACGGGGAGGGGTGTTTGGCTGCGGTTGTTCCTGCGGTGGGCTCTGGTTCAAGAGGACACGAATCTGGATCCTCTTTGCCCCTTTGCCAACACGGGAGTGAGGCTCAATCTTCTACAGTTTCTGCAGTGGCCTTGTGGTTGTCACAGCAAAATGCATGCCATTAGACAGCGATGCCAACCCTCTAAGGAAGGAAGTGTATGAGACCTTCTCTTACTTAGGCAGTGCACTTTGAAAAAAAGGGAATCCGTTCCTGATAAACTTTCAAGTTCGACTTGGCTAGCAGAGAAAATGTGGAGCCTTGGCCTTTAAGTAAAAGGTGCGGGTGCAGGTGTAGGAAGGAAGCCCAAGGGGCTTCCGGTGCCAAGCCAACAGGCTGATTAATGCTGGGGGATAACTTGTTCCCCCCTGGGGCATTAGAGGCATTATTGGCATTGTAGGTGGAGATTATTTGGCTGCGATTAGTCCACCGGCACCAGTAACCCTTACAGCAAGGTCGCTGGAGATATTGCAGGTGCAGAAAGCGTGGGAAGGAGAAGCAGGAGGAGGAGGGAGGCCGAAGGAGATAATAGGACTATTCCTTGCGGGTGTTGGGGGGGGGGGCCTGCGCACAGGGATGTCCCCCCCGTTGGCGTTGACGGTGGTGTTGGGGAACAGAGGCCAGGCAGCTCACAGTTTCTCTGTCAGACATGGAGAAATAGTTGAAGTGCGGGGCTTACGATCGCAGACAGGCATTCAGTCCTGGGTGCACTCTGCCCCTTTCAGTTAAAGGTGCACATGAGAAGGTGCACGTGGAGGCCCAAGGGGGCCCGTAGGGCTTCCTTTCGCAGGCAAACGGTCTGTCCTGGGTGCACTCTGCCCCTTTCAGTTAAAGGTGCACATGAGAAGGTGCACGTGGAGGCCCAAGGGGGCCCGTAGGGCTTCCTTTCGCAGGCAAACGGTCTGTCCTGGGTGCACTCTGCCCCTTTCAGTTAAAGGTGCACATGAGAAGGTGCACGTGGAGGCCCAAGGGGGCCCGTAGGGCTTCGTCCAGGGTGCACTCTGACCCTTTCAGTTAAAGGTGCACATGAGAAGGTTGAAACGGATGCCCAAGGGTGCCCGTAGGGGCTTCCTTTCGCAGGCAAACGGTCTGTCACAGAAGTGCACTCTGACCCTTTGAGTTAAAGGTGCACATGAGAAGGTTGAAACGGATGCCCAAGGGTGCCCGTAGGGCTTCCAATCGCAGGCAAACGGTCTGTCCAGGGTGCACTCTGACCCTTTGAGTTAAAGGTGCACATGAGAAGGTTGAAAAGGATGCCCGGATGCCCAAGGGTGCCCGTAGGGGTGCACTTCCAATTTCGCAGGCAAAAGGGTCTGTCCAGGGTGCACTCTGCACTCTGACCCTTTGAGTTAAAGGTGCACATGAGAAGGTTGAAACGGATGCCCAAGGGTGCCCGTAGGGCTTCCAATCGCAGGCAAACGGTCTGTCCAGGGTGCACTCTGACCCTTTGAGTTAAAGGTGCACATGAGAAGGTTGAAACGGATGCCCAAGGGTGCCCGTTTAAGTTAGGGCTTCCTAGGTCGGATGCCCAGGCAAACAGGCAAACGGTCTGTCCAGGGTGCACTCTGACCCTTTCAGTTAAAGGTGCACATGAGAAGGTGCAACGGATGCCCAAGGGGGCCCGTAGGGCTTCCTATCGCAGGCAAACGGTCTCAGGCAAACGGTCTGTCCCCGTAGGGTGCACTCTGCCCCTTTTTCAGTTAAAGGTGCACATGAGAAGGTGCACCTGGATGCCCAAGGGTGCCCGTAGGGCTTCCTTTCGCAGGCAAACGGTCTGTCCAGGGTGCACTCTGGGTGCACTCTGACCCCTTTCAGTTAAAGGTCTGTCACACTGAGAAAGGCACATGAGAAGGTTGAAACGGATGCCCAAGGGTGCCCGTAGGGCTTCCAATCGCAGGCAAACGGTCTGTCCAGGGTGCACTCTGACCCTTTTAAAGGTGCACATGAGAAGGTTGAAACGGATGCCCAAGGGTGCCCGTAGGGCTTCCAATCGCAGGCAAACGGTCTGTCCAGGGTGCACTCTGACCCTTTGAGTTAAAGGTGCACATGAGAAGGTTGAAATGAAATGAAAATAGAAAAACAGCCAAAATGTTCAAATGAGGTCGAATACAGGCAGCGCGGCCCGGGCAAACTTGGGCCCTCCCTCCCTCCCTCCCTCTAGGTGTTTTGGACTTCAACTCCCACAACTCATAGTCTCAGGCCCCTCAGGTCTAGACAGAAATAGTGCCGAAGAAAGGAAGGAGGGAGAGAAGAGATCACAGAGGAGGAGGAGGAGGAGGAGGAGGAGGAGGAAAGCCCTTCATTCATTCCTTCACTTACACTTCCTTCACTGATTCTTTTCTCCTTCCCCGCAAACGCACACGCGGCGGAGACAAAAGGTTTAAAGGTGCACATGAGAAGGTTGAAACGGATGCCCAAGGGTGCCCGTAGGGCTTCCAATCGCAGGCAAACGGTCTGTCCAGGGTGCACTCTGACCCTTTAAGTTAAAGGTGCACATGAGAAGGTTGAAACGGATGCCCAAGGGTGCCCGTAGGGCTTCCAAACGCAGGCAAACGGTCTGTCCAGGGTGCACTCTGACCCTTTGAGTTAAAGGTGCACATGAGAAGGTTGAAACGGATGCCCAAGGGTGCCCGTAGGGCTTCCAATCGCAGGCAAACGGTCTGTCCAGGGTGCACTCTGACCCTTTGAGTTAAAGGTGCACATGAGAAGGTTGAAAAACGATGCCCAAGGGTGCCCGTAGGGCTTCCAAGGTTGAAAACGGATGCAAACCCGTAGGTCTGTCCAAACGGTCTGTGCACTCTGACCCTTTGAGTTAAAGGTGCACATGAGAAGGTTGAAACGGATGCCCAAGGGTGCCCGTAGGGCTTCCTTTCGCAGGCAAACGGTCTGTCCAGGGTGCACTCTGACCCTTTGAGTTAAAGGTGCACATGAGAAGGTTGAAACGGATGCCCAAGGGTGCCCGTAGGGCTTCCAAACGCAGGCAAACGGTCTGTCCAGGGTGCACTCTGACCCTTTGAGTTAAAGGTGCACATGAGAAGGTTGAAACGGATGCCCAAGGGTGCCCGTAGGGCTTCCTATTGCAGGCAAACGGTCTGTCCAGGGTGCACTCTGACCCTTTAAGTTAAAGGTGCACATGAGAAGGTTGAAACGGATGCCCAAGGGTGCCCGTAGGGCTTCCAATTGCAGGCAAACGGTCTGTCCAGGGTGCACTCTGACCCCCAGGGGCTTTGAGTAAAAGGTGCAGTTGTGTTAAGGAAGCCCGAGGGGCTTCCGATGCCAAGGCAACAGGCTGATTAATGCTGGGGGTTAACTTGTTCCACCCTGGGGCTTTCTTGGCATTCTTGGTGGAGATTGTTAACGGGGAGGGGTGTTTGGCTGCGATTGCTCTTACAGGAATCCTTGCAACCATGGCAATACAGCTTCTTCAGTTTGGGGCAGGTCCTTGGAGTTCCGCCGGAGCTTTCAATGGCAGGCCAAGAGGCTGGTTGATCCTCTTGGCCTGCCATTGGGGCATCCTTGGTGGAGATTGCTCACGGGGAGGGGTGTTTGGCTGCGGTTGTTCCTGCGGTGGGCTCTGGTTCAAGAGGACACGAATCTGGATCCTCTTTGACCCGTTGCCAACACGGGAGTGAGGCTCAATCTTCTACAGTTTCTGCAGTGGCCTTGTGGTTGTCACAGCAAAATGCATGCCATTAGACAGCGATGCCAACCCTCTAAGGAAGGAAGTGTATGAGACCTTCTCTTACTTAGGCAGTGCACTTTGAAAAAAAGGGAATCCGTTCCTGATAAACTTTCAAGTTCGACTTGGCTAGCAGAGAAAATGTGGAGCCTTGGCCTTTAAGTAAAAGGTGCGGGTGCAGGTGTAGGAAGGAAGCCCAAGGGGCTTCCGGTGCCAAGCCAACAGGCTGATTAAAGCTGGGGGATAACTTGTTCCCCCCTGGGGCATTAGAGGCATTATTGGCATTGTAGGTGGAGATTGTTCACGGGGAGGGGTGTTTGGCTGCGATTGGTCCACCGGCACCAGTAACCCTTACAGCACGGTCGCCGGAAATATTGAAGGTGCAGAAAGCGTGGGAAGGAGAAGCAGGAGGAGGAGGGAGGCCCGAGGGGATTCCAATCGTAGCCCGACGTTCTGTCCTTGGGGGGGGGGACCCCCAGGGTCTTTAAATTAAAGGTGCAGGTGTAGGAAGGAAGCCCTAGGGGCTTCCAATGCAAAGCCAACAGGCTGATTAATCGTGGGGGTTAACTTGTTCCCCCAGTGACATTACAGGCTTTCTTGCCATTCTTGGTGGAGATTGTTCATGGGAGAAGTGTTTGGCTGTGATTGGTCCTCCGTGAACCATTGGAGCAAGGGCAGCGGAGAATTCAAAGGCAGATAAGCGTGGGAGTTCCTGTGGGCCTTCCAATGGCAGGCCAACTGGTGAAGTTATCCCGGGGCATTATTGGCATTGTTGGTGGAAACTGGTCTCGAGGAGGAGTGTTTGGCTGCGATTGGTCTGCCGGTACGGTAACCCTTTCAGCAAAGCCAGTGGAGATGTTGAAGGAGGAGAAGGCATTACAGGCATTCTTGGCATTCTTGGGCTTGAGAAGAGAGGTGAGCTGTGCAGGCTAGCAGGCCAAATGGCCTGGGAGGTGTCTATGGGCAGCACCGGCTCTTTGGCTTTAGCATAGAAGGGAGCTGACATAAACCCATAACAAATTAAAGACACACATAGAATAAAGATAGGGGAGAACTGACAGGAAGGAGAGAAGACGATAAGGACAGAAAGTGATAGCGTAGGAGACAAAGGAAAAAGTAGAGAAAGGGGGGGAAGGAAGGAAAGCGAAAAGAACAGAAGGGATGTGGAACCAAAGAGCTAAGGAAGGAATGAAAGAGGAGGGTAGAGAAGGTCACAATTGTACTGAGAGCTAGTAGCTAGCTCTTATATTTATGTTATACATCTACAGTTGAAGGGGAATGTTCCCCCATTGATTTTTGACTGTTTTGACTTTTAGAACCAATTTAGAATTTCGTAAGTAATTAAGTTACATTTTAGCACTTTTTGCAAAATTTTTGTAAGTATTTGATATACTAATCAAAAAAAAAAATCCCCCATTTGATTTTAGAATTGCGATTTTAGGATTCTAAACCAAGCCTAACTGGAAGTCTTACCACAAACAAAAATAGAGATAAGTAAATTGTAGACTTCCAACGTTCTTGGACACTTAAGTCCCACCACCGGCTTAGCAGGTTCTGACCACAATTTAGGATATGCAGGTATCCACTTCCAGCATTCCTTTAAAGTATTAGTCTAAAAGCTGGTTGGAGTATCACAACAAGAATCTAAACCTAAATCTAAACCTCAGGGACGAACACAATGAAAGAACTCTACCATCACTAAATGAGAGAGCAATAGAGCACCTCTCCAACAAGTTTGTTTTTGAAATATCCGTCTTCTCTGAAAAATTTGTTTCACATCCTTTCCTGAATGAGAGGGACATACAGATCTATTCCGGGACATCATTCCATTATTTGGGATTAGGAAAAGATATACTCTAGTGCAGTGTTTCTCAACCTTCCTAATGCTGTGACCCCTTAATACAGTTCCTCATGTTGTGGTGACCCCTAACCATAACATTATTTTCATTGCTACTTCATAACTGTATTTGTGTGTGTGGGGGGGGGGGTGATTTTGTCATTTGGAAGTTGTAGTTGCTGGGATTTATAGTTCACCTACAATCAAAGAGCATTCTGAACTCACCAACAATGGAATTGAAACAAACTTGGCACTCAAAATTCCCATGACCAACATCAAATACTGGAAGGGTTGGGCGGGCATTGACCTTGAGTTTGGGAGTTGTAGTTCACCTACATCCAGAGAGCTTTCTAGACTCAACAAGGATGGATCTGGACCACACTTGACACGAATCCTCAATATACCCAAATGTGAACACTGGTGGAGTTTGGGAAAATAGATCTTGACATTTGGGAGTTGTAGTTGCTGGGATTCATAGTTCACCTACAATCAAAGAGCCCCTTGCACCCCACCAATGATAGAATTGGGTCAAACTTCCTATACAGAACCCTCATGCCTTGAAGGAACTAGCTGGCGTGAGCCTCCATCCCACATCACACACTCTCCCTCACCCACACATGCGCATTATGCTGCCATGCGCCAAGCACGCCTGCTCTCCCCTCCCTGCTTGGAGTCTCAGAAACAGCCCTCCCCTTGGCTGGGAGGCCTGCCAATCACAGCAAAGGAGAGCTTTAGGTGGGAGAATTCGCAGTCTGTTTCCAAAAAGAAAGAGCAGGACAAGCGGAGAGATCTTCAACCTTCTCTGCCAAAGGGCTTCCTAAAATCAGCAGAAATATATGTTTTTTGATGGCCTTTGGCGACCCCTCTGAAACCCTCTCGCGACCCCCCTGGGGGTCCCGACCCCCAGGTTGAGAAACACTGCTCTAGTCCATGCTAATGAGAGGAAATTCATTACAAGGAAGACCTTTGCTGAAAAACCTGGCTGGTAGGATGTCAAATGGAATCAAACAGGATGCCTCGTTTTGCTTGTAAGGACATCAGAAACTGGTTTCTTGCGGGAGAAAGGATTTTCAAAAAGAACATCCTTCTATTGAAATAAGTCAAACCTATTTCTTTTCATATGGTGAATTTTGGGATTATGTCTTCTCTGCTTTTCTTACAGGGACCTCAAAGGGATGTATGCAGCTCCCCATAATTTACTTTTACAACATCTAGACCAGGAGTGCTCAGAACGGTGGTCGCGATCACCAGGGTGATCTTCGGGCCTCATCCTGGTGATCTTCAGGCCCCTGACCAGGTTTTTTGCTGTTGGTCCTCTTCACACGCCCCTGCACGCTGCAAAGAAGTCCTCCGTTGTTGCTTCTCCCTGCTCCCTGCTCGCGCACGCCTCCAAAAGCTGCAGAGTCCAAGAGGCAGAATGGGCCCCCTCCATTGGATTCCTCCTCCTCCCTCCGTCCTTCTCCAGCCACTCAGAGTCGTAGGAGACCAAAGGGGATGTGCCTGGATGATGCGATGCATGGCTGGCCCCGCGCGCATGCGCAAAAGCGCCCATTCTGCCTCTCTGACTTCTCGTGAGCTCTTGGAGGCGGCACACATGCTGGCAGCGTGGAAATGGGAGCAACGACGGAGGAGGAGAAGAAGGACGCTTTGGGGTCATTTCCTTACCGCATCTCAAAGGTCGGTCTTTTTACTTTGGGGTGGGTGCTTGATTGTTCTGTGGCATGTCTCTTTGTTTATTTTTAATGTTTAAAAATGGCCTTTTGGCTCCAAAGCCTCTATGCTTGCTTTGTTCCTTGAGAAATATATGTTGGGGAATATGGAAATGTGGGAGAAATGGGGTGGTCGGATGTATTTTTGCATGCCCCTTTGTTTACCTTGCTGAGTATTAAATGGCCTTGCAGTTCAAAAGCCTCTCTTCTTACTTTCTGGCTGATAATATGTGTGGTAATATGGCAGTGTGGGAGAAATGGGGTGGTTGGATGTATTTTTATGCTCTGTTTTATATTGTTGTTATTAAATTGAAATGTTGATGTTTTCTAACTTTATTTTATGTAAACTGCCCCGAGCCTGCTGGAAGGAGCGGTACATAAAAATGAATAATAAATATAAATAAATAAATAAGAAAATAGTTATACGTTTTACATCTCTGGGTAGGTGATCTTTGGGACTTGGTTTTTTAATCAGTAGCTCCCATGCTGAAAAAGTGTGAGCACCCCTGATCTAGACAGAAGAGAAGGAGAAACTGAAAGAAACTGAGGAAAAGGAGACTTTGAAGTTTACTTGGATAGCTTAGCATTGGTGCAGTCCAGGCTTCCCAACCCTATAATGCTGTGACACTACACAATTACTGCACGAGAATTTTACATTAACTTCCATTTATGAAAACCTTGGGTTTCAAAGTTGGTGATGCACTAAAGAAGATCTCTAGCTCTAAATCAGTGCTGTCCAACTTCTGGCGGGTCCAGGGCCGGATAAGAGGTCACTGATGACCTGCGGGCCGCCGCTCCCCCCCCAGGCCCCGCCCCCCAGGCCCCGCCCCAGGCCCGCCCAGCCCAGGCCCCGCCCTCCTAAAGCCGCCGAAAAAGGAGGTAGGCGGCGCCAAGAGCAGCGCGTCACAGGCCTGGCGTGACGCGCTGCTCTTGGCACCGCCTCCTCCTTTTCGGCGCCCCCTCCTTCCTAGGCCGGGGGAGCCGCCGAAAAGGAGTAGGCAGCGCCAAGAGCAGCACGTCACACCAGGCCTGTGACGCGCTGCTCTTGACGCCGCCTTCTGCCCTTTTTCGGCGGCTCCCCCGCCCTAGGTAGGGGGGTGTAGCACCCATGGGCCCGTTCGTGCCAATGGGAGGGGGCGAGGCACCGGGGGTCCCGATGCCATTAGGTCCCGCACAGGCTGAAGGGGACTCGGAGGATGAGTTGGAAGGCCCAGACCAAGACTGGACAGCAGTGCAATTGCCCAGTCCACCTGCAGAGAGCTTAGCCTGGGATTTCGAGTGGGAGCATTCTCCCGGAGAAGGAGCGGACCAGGTGGAGATGGGAGGCAGCGAAGCAGATAGCGGAGATAGTTATGAGTTCCCAAACGGCCGAGGTTCCCAAGACCTGGCCGAGCAGCAGATGGAGGCCAGCGGCTGGGAAAGTTCGGGAGGCTGCTTCTCAAGGAGATAGCGATACTGAACTGGAAGAGCGGGGCCGTTCCCATAACAGACGAGGGACATAGAGCAGGGCAGGAGGAGCTGGCATCTGTCCCTAGATCGTCACCGTTCGGAAAGTAGAGACTGGAGACGCCGGGCCCTAGATCGTCGAGGGGCCCGGCCGGGATTAAGAACGGCCCGTGGGAACTGATCCTCAGTTCTCCGGCCACGTCTGATCTGAAGGGCGTGAAAGCGGAGTGAACCACGGAGCCTAGTTTGGCTCGCCTTGGACCAAGTCCTGACCTTGCTATTGATTCGCATTGCTGCGGATACCTTGCTTTGATCCGGAGTGAATCCGGAAACTTTGCCAAGCTCTTTGCCACGATTGCTTTTGGAACTATCCTTTGGAACTTTGCTTTCTTAATTGGACTACAGCTTTGCTGATTGCCTTATTCTTAATCTCTCAATGAGAATTGCCTTTTGGACTATTTTATATTCAATAAAACTAGTTAGCCTTTGCTACGTCTCCGTGTGTGTGTTAAAGGGGCAGTTCTAAGTCGGTGTTCGTGACAGTTGGCCGGAGAACTCCTCGAACCCCTTTTTGCACCACGGACGTACCAGAAACCGCCGGCTGCGCATCAAGGCTCCCATTGTCTCCACGGCCGCCATGGCGAACTTGACGGGCCCAAGTGGTGGCGTTGCAAGGAGGTGGCGGAGCTGCGAACTCGAGCAGGGCGGCACCCGTCGGTGAATGCCCTTCGTTTCAATGGAAATCCGCGATGGTGGAAGTTTTCCTTGCCCAGGTTCGAATATACCTGGAGTTGCGCCCAACGAATTTGCCACCCCGGGCCCAGGTGGGCTTCGTGTTCAACTGTATGGAAGGGATGGCAGCGACGTGGGCAACTCCCTCATCAATGGCACGCCCCCGCATGCGCGACTTTGAACGCTTTCCTAGATGCGATCCGGGCGACTTGGGGACCTCCCGCCACTGCGGACCTGGCGGAACGGGATTTAGCACGGTTGACCATGAAGGACATGACTTTGTCTCAGTATATTTCCTGTTTCCGAGTGCTGGCCAGCCAGACCAAGTGGGAAGGACCACCCCCTGCGCTATACGTATCTAGCGGGACTCTCGCCCGAGATTCAGCAACAGATGTTACAATTGCCCCGGCCGGCCGACCTGGAGGGAGGCCATCGCCTCGAGTTTGCGGGGGGGCGGCCATACAACACAAGAGGAGGTGGGGGGGGTCGGCACGGCCGAGAAACCACCGACCAGGCGGGAGGCCGGACCGCCAATTTGTGCCCCGCCAGATCCCTGCCCCCACTCCTGTTGTGGATGACTCGAACCGATGCAACTGGAGTACGGTGCGGCCCAAAGTAGATGCTGCTGCTGAGAAGGCTCGGGCGGCAAAGACTCAACCTTGTTGGTACTGTGGGGGCCCGGGACATTGTGCTCGTGATTGCCCCCAGACACCGCGTGGGAGCACCCCTCGGGCTTCCGCAGCGGTGTCCAGCCCTCCGGAGCCTGAGGACGCCCTCCAGGCGGCGGGGGAAGGGTACGGCCGAGTGTAAGAGGGTTCGCTCACTCGGCCGGCGCCACCCTCCCCCGAACCCAAAACTGGACAATTGTTCCTTGTCATGGTCAGCTTGTGGTCACCCGAGAAGGGGCCGATGATGGTCCATGCCATGATCGACTGGGAGCGACCAATAACTTCATTGATGCAGACTATGCCAAGTCTGCGGGATTAAAATTTTTGACCTCCAAGAGCCAAGGGTGTCCAGACCATCGATGGGAGAGTGTTGAAAACCGGGCTGTGACTCAGTATACAGCTCCTACCAGGATGTGGACTAGCTCCCATAAAGAGGACATTTCTTTTCGTGTGACCAAGCTCCCCGATTTCCCCATTGTCCTAGGCATTGTGTGGCTCGCGCTCCATGACCCCCAGATCTCCTGGGCTAAGAGACAGTTAATTTTTTCATCCGATCATTGCCAGGGCCACTGCATGACGGCCCGGGCGTGCCAGGCTCAAGAGGTGGAGAATGTGGCCACCTTGCCCAAGAAGTATGCCGGATTTTGGGATGTTTTCAGTGAGAAGGAGGCGGAACGTTTACCTCGCACCGGCCCTATGACTGTGCCATTGACTTGCAGCCGGGGGCCCCCATTCCGCGGGGGCGCCTCTACCCGCCTCGGACCCAGAGCAACAGGCTCTCCGAGACTTCCTGGATGAGAACCTGCGGAAGGGGTTCATTCGGCCCTCCCAATCCCGGGGCTCCGATTCTTTTCGTCAAGAAGAAATCGGGGGAGTTGCGCCTTTGCAATGACTACAGGGAACTCAACAAGATCACGATCCGGAACCGCTATCCCCTGCCCTTGATCCCCGAGCTCTTGGAGAGGATGCGGGGCGCTAAGGTGTTCACTAAACTGGACCTGAGGGGGGCTTACAACCTTGTCCGGATTCGTCAGGGTGACGAGTGGAAGACGGCCTTCCAGACCAAGTGGGGCAGTTTCGAATACCTGGTGATGGGATTCGGTTTGTGCAACGCACCAGCGTGTTTCCAACATTTCATGAATGACATTTTTCGAGACCTTTGGACCGCTACCTGGCGGTCTACCTTGATGACCTGTTGATTTTTTCTCCAGACCAGGCGACCCATGATCGCCATGTCAAAGAGGTGCTCCTGCGACTGCGGGCACATGGACTCTATGCCAAGCTGGAGAAATGTGCTTTGACTTGCGTGAAGTGGACTTCTGGGCTACCGTATCTCTCCTACGGGCATTGCCATGGATGACACAAGGTCCAAGCAGTGGTCGACTGGGCACCTCCCCTGCTAGCAAGAAGGACATTCAAAGATTCCTGGGCTTTGCCAACTACTACAGAAAGTTCATTTCTGACTTTGCCAAGCGGGCTGATCCGATCACCCAGTGTTTGCGGGGAAAGGTGCCGTTCCGGTGGACGCCGGAGGCGGATGTGGGGTTCCGCAAGTTGAAGCAGCTGTTCACCACTCAGCCGCTTTTGCAGCACCCCAACCCGCACCCTTTCATCGTCCAGGCCGATGCTTCGGATGTGGCGGTGGAGCGATCCTGCTTCAGCCTCAGGGGACGGTTTGTTGCCCTGTGCCTACTATTCCGGCAGCTGACGGCTCCGGAAAAGAACTACACCATTTGGGAGAAGGAACTTTTGGCCATCAAGGTGGCGTTTGAAGTCTGGACACCTGCTTGAAGGGCCAAGTTCCCGGTGGAGGTTCACACCGACCACCGGAACTTGGAGCATCTGGAAGTCCCAGCGCAAATTGAACCAGAGGCAACAGAGATGGTCCCTGTTCTTTGAGCGATTCAATTTCCGCATTCACTATGTGACCCCCAAGCAGACCAAGCAAGCTGATGCCATGACCCGGAAGCCGGAGTATGTCCGCGGCGGGGAGGCCCTCGCCGAGCAGCCCCTGCTCAAAGCGGAGAACTTTGCAGCCGCCCGGCGGCTCCCGCGCCCCGGCTCAGCGGCCCCGCCGGGCCCGTGGATAAGCGGCCGTTGAGTGTGCGGTCCAGAGCCGCCAACGGACGGCACTTTTTGGGTGCGTGAGCAGTTGGCCAAGGGGGTGCAGGCTCCGTTTCAGGTGCGGAACGGGTGCTCTATCATCGGGACTCTGTTTACGTTTCTCGGGCCCTGAGCGGGGGATATTCTCAAGCTTTTGCCGCGTCTATAAGGCGGCGGGCCATTTTTGGCTCTTCAAGACGCTGCCGCTGGTTCTGCGGGATTTTTGGTGGCTTAAAGTGCGGAGGGATGTGGAGGACTAGGGGGATCCTGCCCTGTGTGCCACCGGGCAAAGAATCAGGGGGGCAAGCCGGCGGGCTTGCTCCAGCCTCTTCCGACTCCTTCCGCCTCCCTGGAAGATGATTTCGGCTGATTTCATCACCGATCTTCCCAAGTCCAAGGGTTTCACCACGATACTGGTCGTGGTGGACTGTTTCACCAAGATGGGACACTTCATCCCCTGTGTGGGGTGCCTACTGCCAAAGAGACTGCTGATATGTTTTGTGCAACATGTGTTTCGCTGCATGGACTTCCACAGAGCCTGGTGACGGACCGGCACCCAATTCACTTCCCAGTTCTGGAAGGCTGTCCAGAAGCTGCTGGGGATTGATGTGCGGATGTCCACGGCTCACCACCCGCAGACCGATGGGCAAACCGAAAGGGTTAATGCCACTTTGGAGCAGTACCTGCGCTGCTATGTCAACTATCAGCAACCAACTGGGCGTCCTTGTTGTCTTTGGCAGAGTTTGCTTACAACAATGCGACGCAGGAATCCATCAAAGAGACTCCTTTCTTTGCCAACTATGGACACCACCCTCGGTTCTACCCTCCGGTGGACCCGTCTGGGACGTTGAGGCTAAGGATTGGCTCCAGGAGCTCACTGCGCTTCAAGACTTGCTACGTACTCAATTGACCAGGCGAAGGCCGACTACAAGCGGATGGCTGATCGGCGGCGCCAGGAGGGTCCTGCGATTCTGGTGGGGATAAGGTTTGGCTGTCCTCCAAGAACCTGCCCACGCAACGCCCCTGCCGCAAGTTGGATGCGCGGTTTTTGGGGCCTTACAAAGTTTTGGAGAGGGTGGGGCCTGTTTCCTTCAAGCTCCAGCTCCCGGCGGACATGAAACTCCACCCGTGTTTCATCGCTCCTTGCTCCGCCCGCGCGAAGGGGTGCGGCCTGATGTGACGCAGCCTCCTCCCCCTGTGATGCGGGAGGGGCGGGAGGAGGTCGAAGTGCAGGACATTTTGATGCCCGCATCCGGTACAGGAAGTTGGAGTATTTCATTGACTGGAAAGGTTTTGGCCCGAAGAGCGTGCTTGGGTCAAGGCTCGCGGCGTCCACGCGCCGGAGTTGGTGGCCCGTTTCCATCGCAAGTATCCTGACAAGCCTAAGCCCTCGGCGGCCCAGGGGGCCCTGAGGGGGATAGTGTAGCACCCATGGGCCCGTTCGTGCCAATGGGAGGGGCGAGGCACCGGGGGGTCCCGATGCCATTAGGTCCCGCACAGGCTGAAGGGGACTCGGAGGATGAGTTGGAAGGCCCAGACCAAGACTGGACAGCAGTGCAATTGCCCAGTCCACCTGCAGAGAGCTTAGCCTGGGATTTCGAGTGGGAGCATTCTCCCGGAGAAGGAGCGGACCAGGTGGAGATGGGAGGCAGCGAAGCAGATAGCGGAGATAGTTATGAGTTCCCAAACGGCCGAGGTTCCCAAGACCTGGCCGAGCAGCAGATGGAGGCCAGCGGCTGGGAAAGTTCGGGGAGGCTGCTTCTCAAGGAGATAGCGATACTGAACTGGAAGAGCGGGGCCGTTCCCACTTAACAGACAGAGGGACATAGAGCAGGGCAGGAGGAGCTGGCATCTGTCCCTAGATCGTCACCGTTCGGAAAGTAGAGACTGGAGACGCCGGGCCCTAGATCGCCGAGGGCCCGGCCGAGGATTAAGAACGGCCCGTGGGAACTGATCCTCAGTTCTCCGGCCACGTCTGATCTGAAGGGCGTGAAAGCGGAGTGAACCACGGAGCCTAGTTTGGCTCGCCTTTGACCAAGTCCTGACCTTGCTATTGATTCGCATTGCTGCGGATACCTTGCTTTGATCCGGAGTGAATCCGGAAACTTTGCCAAGCCTTTTGCCACGATTGCTTTTGGAACTATCCTTTGGAACTTTGCTTTTAATTGGACTACAGCTTTGCTGATTGCCTTATTCTTAATCTCTCAATGAGAATTGCCTTTTGGACTATTTTATATTCAATAAAACTAGTTAGCCTTTGCTACGTCTCCGTGTGTGTGTTAAAGGGGCAGTTCTAAGTCAGTGTTCGTGACAGGGGGGGGCGCCGAAAAGGAGGAGCTAGCTCTCTTCCTCCTCCCTGCCCCACCTCCCCCTTCCCCCGGCCGCCATTTTTTTTTTAAAAAATCATTTTTTGTTTTTTTTAAAATTTAAAAATGGCGGCTGAGGGCATAGGTGGGGCCGTGTCCAACAGGCTACGGGGCCGGATCCGGCCCCGGGGCCGCCAGTTGGACAGCCCTGCTCTAAATGATGTGAAATATTTTGTTTATTAAAGTTCTTACTTTTTGGTCGCTTTTTTGGTTAGTTATTATAAGTTTATATTGATGTTGTTTTATTTACTGTTTAGTTTTTATTTGTCCTTTTATTATGGCATTTAATTATATAATTAAGAATTCATAAGAAATGGGCAAGGAAAAATATAATAACAAATGCGTGCTTTTAACGTACTTTTGTTGGAAACTGCCCTGATCCCCCTTGGGGAGATTGGGAGCGTTACAAATAAAGATTATGATGATGATTATCATCATCATCTATAATTTTCCAGCTTTCCAGAGAATGATGCCATGGCAGTTAAAATGGAATAATAGGGCTTTATCATACTAGCCTTTTAAAGCAGGCACCCCATTTTCTTAGCATCTTCTGCTTCCTGCAGTATTCTGGGAAATGTAGTTTGGGAAGGCAAGGACCTCTCTAGCTAAGAATTACAATAGTTTCACTCTAAACTATATTTCCCATAATTCTGGGTAAGCGGGGTGTGCACGTTAAAATGCTAGTCTGATGAAGCCCTAAGTACTGAGTAATGTGAAAGTCTGCAGCCTAATACCCAACAATTAAGCCACACTGACTCCCAAGTGCTACTCACTAGAAATGGGGGTTTTTTTTTACAAGTATGGTTACAAGCAAAACATAGCTATGTAATGGGATAATGGTTCAGGCTATTTGAAAAGTCACCGACTTTGTTCCAACATTTTTTTTGTTGTAATCTATCCAAGCAATCAATTTGTGTACTAAATCTGAAGTACTGTGAGTAGAAGTACATGGGGTTGCCTCTGAAGACTGCTCGGAAGCTGCAATTAGTCCAACGTT
>JARBWK010001098.1:0-21450 GCA_030556195.1 Anolis apletophallus | reverse complement strand
GCCATCAAGGCTCGTTGAGTATTTATGTCACAGCGGATAGGCAACAGAAATATAGAAGTTTAATTCCCCATCGGCCCAAAAACTCCAGTCTCTATTCGAGTGAATAATGAAACTCTCATTCAATTCACAAGGTAAATATATAACTTTGTATTGAATTGTTTTTAACAATAACTGGCAAAACATCGAAAAACAACAGCCATCACAGCTACCTTTCTAAACATCCTTTCCTCACAGATATCGAATCCCAACTGTCACTTTGTAACTGTCACTTGTGTTCTTTTGGAAAGTTGGAATATGAAGGCTTAGGAAAGGTCTCACGTTTTGCGTCCACCTTTCCTACGCCATGACACCGAACGCCAGCATGAGATGCCAACCCGACCTTGCCTCTCTCTTTTTTAATGCTTCCTCGGTGGTTATTGTGTTGTCTCAGCCTCCCGACATGTTGTTTGGGAACCCTTTCTGCTTTTATTGGGGGATAATTAGAGCTTTATGGCCCCGTCCGAATGGGCAGGGGAGGGACGGTCGCCATAAACTGGTTTATAATGGACATAAAGCATTCCTGATGTGACTCGAGGGAGATTTTAACACTTTCTTGGGCATGTTTGGATGGCAACCTGTCCTCGGCTTGTGCCTCTCGACGCAATCCGTTTCCGCCCAAAGACGGCAGATATTTCTGGCTGGTTCCTATGTTTTTGGAAGGTTTTAGGCAGACTTCTAAAGAGGGATATTTATTTATTTATTTATTTATTCTTCAAACTTCCTATACCGCCACTCCCCGAAGGCTCGGAGCGGTTTACAGTTTGACATAAAATACATAGTATACGAACAATACGATACAACACAAAAGGGGGGTACTACATCTAAGGCAGGGGATGGGAGACCAGGGCTCGTGACCACATGGGTCAGTGAGCTATCCAGAGGTCAAGCCAGCAGTGGCTCGACCATCGAACGAGGGGAGCCTAGGAGGGTCCCACAAGTCCAACAGTGTCCTTAGAGTCACCAGATCCGTTGGGAGACGGTCACCACAAGCCTGTGGGTCCGATCTCCCCCACCAGGATGTCAGAACTCCTGGGTTGGGGGTTCGCCAGCGGACACTCTACGTCTGTAGTTGGGCATTCCAGAAGGTCCTAGCAGGGAACCTCCTGGGTGCATCAAGGCCAATCCTCGCGGACCTCTCCCGCTCCGGGGGTCCAGAAGAAAATTCAAGGGTCCTCCTAGTTCCAGGGGCTCTGGGGGTCCCCCTCTGCGGCACCTGGCTGCTCTGGAACTGGTCGGGCTGGGAGAACTTTCGGTGAATGTCCGTGGGACCGGAAGTCCTTTCTTGGGAGCTCTTCCTGCTGCGCCGGCATCTCCGCCTCCCAGGACGCCCTTGTGCCTTCCGCCGGAGGCTGCTCCCAGGCTTCCAGTGCTCAGGGGGCGGTGACGAACGACCAGGCCCAGCGTCTCCAAGGTCGTCCGCCATCTTCGGCCTCCCCGGGTCCAGGCTCCGGTGTCGGCGAAAATGACCTCGGGGGGCAGCCAGGATCTCCGTCACGTTCAGCGGCAGCATCGAGTCGTGTTGGCAGGGGCAGCCGGACTCTCCCGGACTCTCCGGATTATGAAGGAACCTGATTTATTTTACCGGTTTCCGCAACTCAAGCCTTAACAAGAGGTGGAGAACAAATAACGTTGTTGTTGTTTGTTGGAGATGGTGCCGGTCGTAGAGCACCCTCTCGGAGAGCTCCGACTGTGTTCGCCAAATCCCGATGTCCTGACTTGCCAACAATACAGTGACCACTGGCCCGGATTAATGGTTTGTGGCGCCCTAGGCCACACCCTCTAAATGCTGCCCCCGGGGGGCGAAGCTGGCGCGAGGGAGAAGGAGCCGGGGGGAAGTCCTGCCCCTAGGGCGACTGACGTGGCTTCCCCCGTCACCTCCTCTCTCACACGGGCGAGTGAGGCGGCAGCGGGGGAAGCCACGTCAGTCGTCCTAGGGGCGGTGGGGCTTCCCCCGGCTCCTTCTCCCTCGCGTGGGCGGGCGCCACTCCTTCCTTCACTGAAGGGAGGAGAGGCGGAGCCGGCGCGAGGGGAGAAGGAGAGAGGGGAAGCCCCTAGGGGCGACTGGCGTGGCTTCCCCGCCGCCTCCTCGCTCACACGGGCTAGTGAGGCGGCAGCGGGGGAAGCCACGTCAGTCGTCCTAGGGGCGGTGGGGCTTCCCCCAGCTCCTTCTCCCTCGCGTGGGCGGGTGCCACTCCTGCCTTCACTGAAGGGAGGAGGGGCGGAGCAGCTGCTGGCGCGAGGGAGAAGGAGCCGGGGGAAGTCCTGCCCCTAGGGCGACTGACGTGGCTTCCCCCGTCGCCTCCTCGCTCACACGGGCTAGTGAGGCGGCAGCGGGGGAAGCCACGGCAGTCGGCCTAGGGGCGGGGGGGCTTCCCCAGCTCCTTCTCCCTCGCGTGGGCGGGTGCCACTCCTGCCTTCACTGAAGGGAGGAGGCGGAGCAGGCGCGAGGGAGAAGGAGCGGGGAAGTCCGCCCCTAGGGCGACTGACGTGGCTTCCCCGCCGCCTCACCGCTCACACGGGCTAGTGAGGCGGCAGCGGGGAAGCCACGTCAGTCGTCCTAGGGGCGGTGGGGCTTCCCCAGCTCCTTCTCCCTCGCGTGGGCGGGTGCCACTCCTGCCTTCACTGAAGGGAGGAGAGGCGGAGCCGGCGCGAGGGAGAAGGAGCCGGGGGAAGTCCTGCCCTAGGGCATCTGACGTCTTCCCCCGCCGCCTCGCTCGCACCATAGAGATGGATGGAAGAGAACCCCAAGGGCCACCCAGCCCTTTTTAATAAAGATTTTTATTGTATTGTTATACTACATTTACTCTTACTTTACCTTGCTTTAGTTACAATACATTTTTCTTCCCCCTGACCCTCCCCCTCCCCCGTTGACAAGTTAGTCCTTCCTTTATTTGAGCCATCGTTGCATTCTGTCCAGTTTTTCCCCAGTGTTCATCTTCTGGTTTAGCTTCCTGTATCCAGTTTTGAAGGGTAACCATATTTCTTTGATTTTCTTCTGCTTTTCTGTCCATAGTTTTTCATTTCTTATAATGTCCATAATTTCCAGCTGAACTTGTTCCCACACATATTCATACCATTTTTCAAGGGTCCATTTCTTTTTTTCTTTCCACCCCAGGCAATCACGGCATGTACCGCTCTAAACATCATCATAACTAATTTTTGTTCTTGCGCTTTGATTTTACTATCCCCGCATATCCCTTTTAAGAGAATATCCATGTTTAAATCATTTTTATTTTTGTATATAGTTCGATCTTCCTAAAATTTGATTCCAGAACCTTTGTATCTCCTTACACTCCCACCAGAGATGTGCGTACCAGGCGTCTCTACTCCCACAGTGCCAACATTTCGATTTAGACCCTGGATCATATGTGCCAGTTGGATTGGTGTCCTGTACCATTTTGTTATTACTTTCTGCTCTAGTTCCCTATATTTTTCTATTTTTATTTTATTTAGTCCATTCCTTATCCTATCTATTCTTTCTTTCCCTAGGCCTCCTTCCTTTTCCCACCTATTTTCCATCCTTTTATACATAAATTCCTTATCTTCCAGCATTCTTCCATATATTTTGCCTAACCCTTTTTGCCTTCCACTGGATCTTTCTTTTAATATCCTCTCTATTATATTTTCACCCAATTGCTATCTTCCTTTTTATTTGTTCCCAAATGCCTCTCAATGTTAGCCAAAATCTTTCTCCTCCTAAGTTTTTCAACTGACTCCATTCCATTAGTACATTATTTTCGTTATATAAGTCTTTTATTTTACAATATCCCCACTGTTCCAGTTTCTTGATGACGCTCTTATCCTCTTTGTTTCTCAGACTCCCTATCGGGGCTTCCTTTGAGAAAAATGGCATCCATTTCTTTTTCCATTTCTCCCATATTTTTAAAGCTATTTTCCTCGGGCCTATTGTTTTCCCTATCACCTCTTTCAATTTTTGTGTGAAAATTCCATATTCACCTTGACCTTTGTTTACTTCATTTTCTATTCTTATCCATTTTGCTTGATTTTCTTCTTCTAGTTCTAAAATTGTCTTCAATTGAAAAGCTTCATAATATTCTTGTAATTTTGGTATCCCCCACCCAGCCCAACCCCAATCTGCCATGCAGGGGGAAAGCACCACCAAAGCACCCCCAATCTAATAATAATAATGTATTACTCCCTGCAAAAATAATAATATAATATACTAGCTGTACCCGGCACGCGTTGCTGTGCCCTATTTCGGAGATGCGAGAAAGTCTGTGGGAAGTGAATTGGGTGTTTGTGCTTGTGCCTCAGCCCTTTGCCTTATCCTCCTCTGACAGTTTATTATGGGTCGGAATGTTCATGTTGGCTGGCCAGTACAGGAGTTATGCAAATCCGCCCTTATTGGCAGCCAATCATGTTGTCAGAATGTAGAGGCGGGGAGAGTCGTTGGCAGCCCCGGAGGATGCTGGGAAATGTAGTTTTTTTTACTCGTTGTTTTGGGGGCCTTTTAGGTTTTGGGGGGGAAAGTTTCTTTGCTACAAACCTACCTTGCTTGAGGCCTATTTCTGTTGGCAAGTTTGGTGTTTCTGCGTTGTAAGGTTTCTCTGTTTGGGATGGTCTTTCCATGACGACTCTTCTTTTATATATATAGATTAACTGACTCTCCCCTCTAATAATAATAATAATAATAAATTATCCCTGTCCCTTTAATAATAATAATATTCGCCTCTGCCCTCTAATAATAATAGTTTATTACTTGCCCCTCCCAACCTAATAATAATAATTTATTATAATTTATTATAATAATAATGATAATTTGGGGGGCGCCAAAATAATGTTGGCTTACCATTTAAAATTATCTTGGACTGCCCCTGCATAGGCGAATCTGTGCCGAAGTCCGTTCAGCAGTTCACCTCCCTGGGAAGCATCATCTCTTCAGATGCCAAAATTGATAAAGAGATCGATCACACATTAGCAAAGGCATAGAGTGCATTCCGAAGGCTTCACAAAAGAGTCTGGAGCAACAAGCACCTGAGGCAAAGCACCAAAATCAGTGTGTACAGAGCTATCGTACTGTCAATTCTCCTCTATGGGTTTGGAACATGGGTCACCTATCGCCAACACCTACGACTCCTCGAACGCTTTCATCAGCGCTGTATTCGCACAATCCTAAATATAGACTGGACCGACTATGTGACGAATGTTGCTGTCCTTGAGCAAGCAGGGGTCACCAGCATTGAGGCCATGCTATTGAGAACACAGCTGTGCTGGGCAGGACACACGGTCTCTAGGATGGAGGACCACCGCCTCCCAAAGATACGACTCTATGGTAAACTCGCCAGGGGTCAGCGCAAGAGAGGCGCCCCCAAAAAGAGATACAAGGACTCCCTGAAACAACATCTCAACCTCGGCCAGATTGATCACCAACAATGGTCCACCCTGGCCTCACATCGGGAGGCATGGAGACGCACTATCCACAATGCTGCCGCCTCTTTCGAGAAGACACGCCGAATGGGTCTCGAAGAGAAACGACAACGCAGAAAGAACAGCAACTTGGAAACAACATCACCCAAGGAGACTTTGTGCTGTGCTTTCTGCAACCGAACTTGCCTATCTCAGATTGGCCTTTTTAGTCATCAATGCACTTGTAAAAAGCGTGGGATGAGTCCTTCCTGAATCTTCGTTCGCGAAGTAATGCCGAGAGAGAGACTACTACCACTTGCTTCGGTACCTGTTATTAGAAAAAGTCAATTTCTTAATTGTACAAAATGCATAATATTGCGGGTGAACTACAACTCCCATTGTGCCAAGGTAACCCCGAAAAACTCCATCAGTACTTAAAGTTTGTTATGGTGGGCAAGTTTGCTCTGGATGTATCGTTGGTGGGGTTCCGGGTGCTCTCTGCCTGTAGGGCAAACTACAACTCCCACTATGGTGAGTCAGTCCCCTCAAACCCCTCCAGTAGGTTGAGTTAGTCGCGGGGCTTCTGTGTGCCAAGTGTGGTCCAGGTTCATCATCAGTGGAGGCCACCGTTTATCTGGTTGTGGGCAAACTACAACTCCCACTAGGGTGAGTCAGTCCCCTCAAACCCCTCCAGTAGGTTGAGTTAGTCGTGGGGGCTTCTGTGTGCCAAGTGTGGTCCAGGTTCATCATCAGTGGAGGCCACCGTTTATCTGGTTGTGGGTGAACTACAACTCCCACTAGGGTGAGTCAGTCCCCTCAAACCCCTCCAGTAGGTTGAGTTAGTCGTGGGGCTTCTGTGTGCCAAGTTTGGTCCAGGTTCATCATCAGTGGAGGCCACCGTTTATCTGGTGGTGGGTGAACTACAACATCTGTGTGCCAAGTTTGGTCCAGGTTCAGTCAGTCCCCGTTTATCAAACCCCAGTCCAGTAGTAGGTTGAGTTAGTCTGTGGGGTTCTCAGTGTGCCACGTTTGGTCCAGGTCCATCATCCGTGGAGGCCACCGTTTATCTGGTTGGGGGTGACCTACAACTCCCACTAGGGTGAGTCAGTCCCCTCAAACCCCTCCAGTAGGTTGAGTTAGTCGTGGGGCTTCTGTGTGCCAAGTGTGGTCCAGGTTCATCATCAGTGGAGGCCACCGTTTATCTGGTTGTGGGTGAACTACAACTCCCACTAGGGTGAGTCAGTCCCCTCAAACCCCTCCAGTAGTTTGAGTTCAGTCAGTGGGGCCACCGTTTATCTTCTGGGTGTGCCAAGTTTGAGTCAGTCCCCTCAGGTTCATCATCAGTGGAGGCCACCGTGGGAGGCCACCGATATCTGGTTGTGGGTGAACTACAACTCCCACTAGGGTGTCCCCCAAGTAGTTTCAGTCCCAAGTGGTCCAGGTTCAAGGCCCCTCCAGCAGGTTGAAACCCCTCCAGTTAGTCATGTGGGGCTTCTGTGTGCCAAGTTTGGTCCAGGTTCATCATCAGTGGAGGCCACCGTTAATCTGGTTGTGGGTGAACTACAACTCCCACTAGGGTGAGTCAGTCCCCTCAAGCCCCTCCAGTAGGTTGAGTTGGTTGTGTCCCACTAGTGAGTCAGTCCCTCAAACCCCTCCGGGGCTTCTGTGTGCCAAGTTTGGTCCAGGTTCATCATCAGTGGAGGCCACCGTTTATCTGGTTGTGGGTGAACTACAACTCCCACTAGGGTGAGTCAGTCCCCTCAAACCCCTCCAGTAGTTTGAGTTAGTCATGGGGCTTCTGTGTGCCAAGTGTGGTCCAGGTTCATCATCAGTGGAGGCCACCGATTATCTGGTTGTGGGTGAACTACAACTCCCACTAGGGTGAGTCAGTCCCCTCAAACCCCTCCAGCAGGTTGAGTTAGTCATGGGGCTTCTGTGTGCCAAGTTTGGTCCAGGTTCATCATCAGTGGAGGCCACCGTTAATCTGGTTGTGGGCAAACTACAACTCCCACTAGGGTGAGTCAGTCCCCTCAAACCCCTCCAGTAGGTTGAGTTAGTCGTGGGGCTTCTGTGTGCCAAGTGTGGTCCAGGTTCATCATCAGTGGAGGCCACCGTTTATCTGGTTGTGGGCGAACTACAACTCCCACTAGGGTGAGTCAGTCCCCTCAAACCCCTCCAGTAGGTTGAGTTAGTCGTGGGGCTTCTGTGTGCCAAGTTTGGTCCAGGTCCATCATCAGTGGAGGCCACCGTTTATCTGGTTGTGGGTGAACTACAACTCCCACTAGGTTGAGTCAGTCCCCTCAAACCCCTCCAGTAGGTTGAGTTAGTCATGGGGCTTCTGCGTGCCAAGTTTGGTCCAGGTTCATCATCAGTGGAGGCCACCGTTTATCTGGTTGTGGGCGAACTACAACTCCCACTAGGTTGAGTCAGTCCCCTCAAACCCCTCCAGTAGGTTGAGTTAGTCATGGGGCTTCTCGTGCCAAGTTTGGTCCAGGTTCATCATCAGTGGAGGCCACCGTTTATCTGGTTGTGGGCGAACTACAACTCCCACTAGGTTGAGTCAGTCCCCTCAAACCCCTCCAGTAGGTTGAGTTAGTCATGGGGCTTCTGTGTGCCAAGTTTGGTCCAGGTCCATCCTCAGTGGAGGCCACCGTTTATCTGGTTGTGGGCGAACTACAACTCCCACTAGGTTGAGTCAGTCCCCTCAAACCCCTCCAGTAGGTTGAGTTAGTCATGGGGCTTCTGTGTGCCAAGTTTGGTCCAGGTCCATCCTCAGTGGAGGCCACCGTTTATCTGGTTGTGGGTGAACTACAACTCCCACTAGGTTGAGTCAGTCCCCTCAAACCCCTCCAGTAGGTTGAGTTAGTCGTGGGGCTTCTGTGTGCCAAGTTTGGTCCAGGTTCATCCTCAGTGGAGGCCACCGTTTATCTGGTTGTGGGTGAACTACAACTCCCACTAGGGTGAGTCAGTCCCCTCAAACCCCTCCAGTAGGTTGAGTTAGTCATGGGGCTTCTGTGTGCCAAGTTTGGTCCAGGTCCATCCTCAGTGGAGATCACTGTTTCTCTGATCGTGGGTGAACTACAACTCCCAGAAAGGAAGGTCACTTCCCCTCAAAACCCACCAGTATTCAAATTTGGGCATATTGAATATACCACGTTGCTTCCAGATCCATCAGTGTTTAGGTTCACAGTGCTCTCTGGATGTAGGTGAACTACAACTCTCCTAAATTAAAGTGAATTTTCCCCAAAGTATTTTTGCTGGTCATGGGAGTGCTGTGTGCCAAGTTTGGTACAATTCCATCTTTGGTGGAGTTCAGGGTGCTCATTGATTGCAAGAGGACTATACATCCCAGTACCTACAACCCCAAAAGGCCCAGGCCAATTCCCCTCCAAACTCAGAAAGGTCTTGATTTCTCATCAGCTGAAGAGGATGACAGCCGCAATATCCTTGTCGCAAAGCAGTCATATAGTTACATTGAAATTACATGCCATTTTATAAGGATACAGATTCAAATTTCCCACTTCCCGCCCCCCAGACCAGCTTTGTGTTGATTGGATGGGATCGCTGGGGCAGCTGGAGTTTGGTCCAATAGTGAATCAGTGCCACTTCTGTTCTGGCGAACGGGGAACGAGGAGCAGGAACGTGTTCAAAACAACGCAGCTGGAGTTTCCTTGAGTAGATATGTCCATATGTTAATGAATCCAAGCCCCTGAGCTTTCGGGTCAGAGAAAAGTCTTTTGTTCTTCTGTGGGAAATGGGAACTGTCCTTAATGACCTCTTCCTGTTGACAAGAGGTTACTACAGATCATTTCATGAGAGTTTCAGTCTTTTGGATGGTAAACAAGTGAAAAAACTGTAGCCATGTGCCAGTTTCCGAGGCTGGCAGAGGTGACCATTTATGAAATATAGAAATACTAGCTGTACCCGGCACGCGTTGCTGTGCCCTATTTTGGAGATGCGAGGAAGTATGAGTATGTAAGGGTTGGAGTTGTTGTTAGTTATGGTGTTGTTGGGGTCATAAAATACACAGAACTGAATGGAAATAATAACTATGCAGATAATTGTCACACACGTAAAGACTTTATATATCAACAGTGAATTTCATAGTATCATCAATATGAGATGTGGCATACACCCAAATAAACATACAAGTCATAACGCGGCCAACACACTCTCAGGAGGAGAGAGATAAGAGTCTCTGAAACCCTGAAGTTGAAAAACAGTCCCTGAGAAAGTAAGGGAAGGTCCCAAAATAATGATATCCGCAGGAGCAGAAACAACTCAGTGGAAATGCTCACTGTAGGGTAGTCACTCATCCGAGGAAGCCTCCAAACAGTGAGAGTGGATGGCGAAGCCGGAGTAGCCCCGCGTGCCGTGCCTGTAGTAATGAACAAGCCCGGGACTGGCTGTTCGGGCAGGAAAGCCGCTGTGAAATCGCACACTGTTCCTGGAGATCCAGACAAGGAACAGTCGCGTGACAATGAAACCACAAGATACTGGCCAAATTAGTTATGGTGTTGTTGGGGTCATGGCTGTGTTGTTGTGGGTTGTTTTGGTGGGTGGGATGTTGGAGTCCTGTGGAGTTGTTGTGTGGTGTTGCTGGCGTTCTGCATAGCTTGTGGATATACAATGTTTTTTGTCTTTCCGTCTGCTGTGTTGATGTAGAGGTTGATGCGTGTGTGGGTGGGGTACTTTGGAAGTGAGTGGAGGTACTTGAAATCCCATTATCCATGGTGTGTCCTCCTCTGAACTGCAGTCGGATGGAGTGTGGGTCATGGGGGGCATTGTTTGCCAAGTTTGGTCTTTATCGGTCAAGTTTGGACACAGTGGTCTGTGGGGAATGATGGGTTTTGAAGTACTACAAATCCCATTATCCATGGAGGTACTTCAAGTCCCATAAGCCATGGTCCACCCTCCTCCAAACTGTAGTAGAATGTAGCGTGGGTCATAGGGGCTCTGTGTGCCAAGGTAGGTTACTGTAAATTCAGGCCATACACAATGTCCCATGAGCTGAGGCCTAGTCAGGAACAGGAAGTTAATGAAGCCTTACTGTCAATTCAGGCCATACACAATGTCCCATGAGCTGAGGGCTAGTCGGGAGAATCAAGTTAATGAAGCCTTACTGTCAATTCAGAGCGTAAACAGCATTCCATTAAGTGAGGCCTAGTCAGGGAAATTAAGTTAATGAAGCCTTACTGTCAATTTTGGGCGTGGTCTGTGATTTGTAGGGGTGTAAATTTTCTGTGGGTAGTGAATGGGGTGTTTGTGTTTGTGCCTCAGCCCTTTGCCTTATCCTCCTCTGACAGTTTATTATGGGTCGGAATGTTCATGTTGGCTGGCCAGTACAGGAGTTATGCAAATCCGCCCTTATTGGCAGCCAATCATGTTCTCAGAATGTAGAGCAGTGTTTCCCAACCTTTTTTGAGCCGCGGCACACTTTTAACATTAAAAAAATCCGGGGGCACACCACCAACCAAAATGACACAAAATGACACTCTAACACAGTAAAGAACGGCTGGGGGTTGGTGGCCTACTGGGAGCAGCTGCTGGGAGTGCCAAAGCTGGGGAGGGGGCGGAGCTAGGCTGTGCCATGCCCTGCCCCCTACCCCCGGCTTCACCTCTCCCAGCAGCTGCTCAAGCCTTGAGGGGGCAGTGCCAAGTCAGCGGTGCCAGAGCCAGCACAATGCTGGCTTGGCACTGTCCCCTCAAGGCTGGAGCATCTGCTGGGAGTGCCGAAGCCGGAGGAGGGAGCATTCCCAAGCAAACTCTTTCAGTACTTTCTGCGGGTAATGAGAGTTCAATATGCCAAGTTTGGTTCAATTCCATTGTTGCAAGAGTTCAGGATGCTCTTTGATTGTTTGTTGACTATAAATCCCAGAAACTGTAACTCCCAAATGTCAAGGTCTATTTTCCCCAAACTCCATCTGTGTTCACGTTTGGGCATATTGAGTATTCATGCCAAGTTTGGTCCTGATCCAACATTGTTTCAGTCCACAGTGCTCTCTGGATGTAGGTGAACTACAACTCCAAAAGCCAAGGTCAATGCCCACCAAACTCTTATAGTATTTTCTCTTGGTTATGGGAGTTCTGTGTGGGAAGTTTGTGTCTTTCTGCCATTCCTGCCAGGACATCTATGTCGTGTTCATCGAAACAGGCCCAGGTTTCATACTGAGTGTATAAATACATTTAAAGACATATTATCTATATGTATTACTGTGTTAGAGTGTCGTTTTGTGTCATTTTGGGTTAGTATTAGTATGTCTTGTGTGTGTGTCTTTCTGCCATTCCTGCCAGGATCTCTATGTTGTGTTCATCGAAACAGGCCCAGGTTTCACACCGAGTGTATAAATACATTCAAAAACATATTAACTATATGTATTACAGTGTTCGAGTGTCGTTTTGTGTCATTTTGGGTTAGTATTAGTATGTCTTGTGCGTGTGTGTGTCTTTCTGCCATTCCTGCCAGGATCTCTATGTCGTGTTCATCGAAACAGGCCCAGGTTTCGCACTGAGTGTATAAATACATTTAAGATCATAATAACTATATGTATTACTGTGTTAGAGTGTCATTTTGCGTCATTTTGTTTGGGGGTGTGCCCCAGGATTTGGTAAATGTAAAAAGTGTGCCGGGGCTCAAAAAAGGTTAAAAAACACTGGCCCACGAGGTCTCTTCCAACTAGGATTCTCGTCTGTTTACTTCTCGTCAGGCCAAGGTGGTCCTCCCACTCGAAGGGGCTTTTCCGTTCTGATGCAAAATGTTCACAACAGAGGAGACATTCCTGTTGTATTTAAGAAGAAAACAACCCAAGGAGCCCTTTCCTCTGGTGATAAAACACAGTCTCAGACGAGGAAAGCAGGAGATCGGAGGGCGAGATTGGGGAAAGTGTGTTTGCTCTCCCCTTCTGCTCCGGTTCTGAACAAATAACGAATCCATTTGGCCAGAAGGAATCCTATAAAACGGAGCCTCGGGCTCAGGGTCGGAAATTTCAGCTCAAAGGTGGCCACGTGAATGGCATTTTGCTTGCATGGAAATCATGGGGATGGCTTCGGCATCGATGGGCCCAAGTGACAATATCTGGAGAAGGCAGGATGATGGGAGCTGGAGTCCAACATCTATTATATAAAGGAGGACCCGTCATCGAACGACTGACAGAGACAGAGAAACCTTCCAAGGCAGAGACACCAAACTTGCCAACACAAATAGGCCTCAGGCAAGGAAGGTTTTTAGCCTTTCACAAATAACCCGGGCAATGCCGGGTCCCCAAGCTAATAATAATAATAATAATAACAACAATAATTTATGACTTGCCTCTCCTGGCAGTGTCTCCTCTCCTTTTCCCCATCGACCTCACTGAATGCTCAATTCAGGCTGAGGCCTAGGAAGCTTTAATGTCCATTCAGGCTGAGGCCTAGGAAGCCTTACTGTCAATGCAGGCGGAGGCCTAGGAAGCCTTACTGTCCATTCAGGCTGAGGCCTAGGAACCCTTACTGTCAATGCAGGCTGAGGCCTAGGAAACCTTACTGTCAATTGAGGCTGAGACATAGGAAGCCTTACTGTCAATGCAGGCTGAGGTCTAGGAAGCCTTACTGTCAATTCAGGCTGAGGCCTAGGAAGCTTTAATGTCCATTCAGGCTGAGGCCTAGGAAGCCTTACTGTCAATTCAGGCGGAGGCCTAGGAAGCCGTACTGTAAATTCAGGCTGAGGCCTAGGAAACCTTACTGTCAATGCAGCCTGAGGCCTAGGAAGCCTTACTGTCAATGCAGGCTGTGGCCTAGGAAGCCTTACTGTCAATTCAGGCTGAGGCCTAGGAACCCTTACTGCCCATTCAGGCTGAGGCCTACGAAGCCTTACTGTCATTGAAGGCTGAGGCCTAGGAAGCCTTACTGTCAATTGAGGCGGAGGCCTAGGAAACCTTACTGTCAATTGAGGCTGAGACATAGGAAGCCTTACTGTCAATGCAGGCTGAGGTCTAGGAAGCCTTACTGTCAATTCAGGCTGAGGCCTAGGAAGCTTTAATGTCCATTCAGGCTGAGGCCTAGGCAGCCTTACTGTCAATTTGGGCTGAGGCCTAGGAAGCCTTACTGTCAATTCAGGCTGAGTCCTAGGAAGCCTTACTGTTAATTTAGGCTGAGGCCTAGGAAACCTTACTGTCAATGCAGGCTGTGGCCTAGGAAGCCTTACTGTCAATTCAGGCTGAGGCCTAGGAAGCCTTACTGTTCATTCAGGCTGAGGCCTAGGAACCCTTACTGTCCATTCAGGCTGAGGCCTAGGAAGCCTTACTGTCAATGCAGGCTGAGGCCTAGGAAGCCTTACTGTCAATTGAGGCTGAGACATAGGAAGCCTTACTGTCAATGCAGGCTGAGGTCTAGGAAGCCTTACTGTCAATTCAGGCTGAGGCCTAGGAAGCTTTAATGTCCATTCAGGCTGAGGCCTAGGCAGCCTTACTGTCAATTCAGGCTGAGGCCTGTTGGGAAAAGTGGTGTTTTCACCTTTGGCTGGAAGGATGTATGTCTATTTTTGGGCCTAGCTTGTAATGCTAGTAATGCTCTCAGTACATCAGCAAACTCTCTCTCTCTGTAGTGAAATCCTCTCAGGAAATGAACATTCCATTTCCAACGGAAAAACTGTCTGGTGCCTCAGAGTTTTGGAGTTTTGTGGCTGGCCAATGAGAGTCGTTTATGCAAATAATCTGGTGCCTTAGAGTGTTGGAGTTCTGAGGCTGGCCAATGAGAGTCGTTTATGCAAATAATCTGGTGCCTTAGAGTGTTGGAGTTTTGTGGCTGGCCAATGAGAGTCGTTTATGCAAATAATCTGGTGCCTTAGAGTGTTGGAGTTCTGAGGCTGGCCAATGAGAGTCGTTTATGCAAATAATCTGGTGCTTTAGAGTGTTGGAGTTTTGTGGCTGGCCAATGAGAGTCCTTTATGCAAATAATCTGGTGCCTTAGAGTGTTGGAGTTCTGAAGCTGGCCAATGAGAGTCGTTTATGCAAATAATCTGGTGCTTTAGAGTGTTGGAGTTTTGTGGCTGGCCAATGAGAGTCGTTTATGCAAATAATCTGGTGCCTTAGAGTGTTGGAGTTCTGAGGCTGGCCAATGAGAGTCCTTTATGCAAATAATCTGGTGCTTTAGAGTGTTGGAGTTTTGTGGCTGGCCAATGAGAGTCGTTTATGCAAATAATCTGGTGCCTTAGAGTGTTGGAGTTCTGAGGCTGGCCAATGAGAGTCCTTTATGCAAATAATCCCACAGTGGGATTATTAATCGAAAAGCTGCCACATATTCCTTCGCACCTCCCGCCCTCCGCACTTCCCGCCGCAAACACTGACTTTGATTATATACATACATAGATAGATAGATAGATAGATAGATTAAAGTAAGCTTAATATGTCATATTGCATGCATGGATTGTGCCACAAAGCTCTGGTTGTGTTTGTTCTTCTCACATTCCTGAGACTCACACACACACACACTCACACACCTTTGGGAGCTTGCGTTGTTCTGGGAGGGGAAGGATGAAAGAGCGGCTTCTGTTTTCCTTTCTGCCCAAGGAAAGCCATCGCCGGCCCTCCCTTTGTTCCTGGTATCTCCCTGCCCATTGTTCA
This sequence comes from Anolis apletophallus, assembly GCA_030556195.1. Lineage (NCBI taxonomy): Eukaryota > Metazoa > Chordata > Lepidosauria > Squamata > Anolidae > Anolis > Anolis apletophallus. The sequence continues at coordinate 6,445 of JARBWK010001098.1, read as the reverse complement.
AACACGGCTTCGGGTTTTCGGACCTGTCCCACGTCGGGGCAGCCTTTGCGTGAGGCTAGGAACACACGCCAAGAATGCGGGCGAGGGTTGAGCAATGTTTACCCGGTTCGCGACAGGGACGTCCGCTTGCACTGGCAAAGCTCCACCCGATGGAGAGCACTCTTAGACGGTCAGGGATGGGGAAACCGAGGCATCCCTGAGCCGAGATGTATGGCAGAATGGCTCCGCGCCCACAAACTTAAAATAAATCCATCAAAGACGGAGATCTTGTGGCCGGGCCGCCCAGAACCACCTTTCTCGCTGCCCCCCCCCCCTTTGAAGGGGAACCGCTGACCCCATCCCCCTCAGTCAAAAGCCTTGGTGTTATCCTGGACTCCAAATTGTCGATGGAGGCTGCCCAGGTTGCCTCCACGAGCAAAAGGGCCTTCTTCCACCTGCGCCAAGCGAGACAATTGGCGCCCTATCTCCCGACGGAAGCGCTGGCTACAGTAATCCATGCCACGGTGACATCAAGGCTGGATTACTGTAATGCTTTGTATGTAGGTCTACCCCGGTCACTAACCCGCAGGCTCCAGATTGAGTAGAACGCGGCCGCCAGGCTTCTCACAGGAACATCGATGAGATGCCACATGACACCATCTCTGCAGCGCCTGCACTGGCTGCCCGTTGAGTACAGAGCCTTACACAAGACCTTGACCTTGGCTTTCAAAGCCCTACGGGGCCGGGGCCCAACATTTGGTTTTATATTCCTGCTGAGAATGGACGGCAGGCCGGACACTGTACCCGATTGTTTCCATCAATGCCTGGAAGCCGTGACTGGTTGGCTGCGCGCCAGCCGGCTGGAGGTGAATCCGTCGAAGACGGAGATCTTGTGGCCTGGTCGACCTGGGCTGGGTGAGTGCCGGTTGCCTACCCTGGATGGCGAGCGATTAAGCCCGTCAACCCTTGTTAAGAGCCTAGGTGTTCAGTTCGACCCCCTGCTGACCATGGAGGCCCAGGTCTCCTCGGTCAGCAGGATGGCGTTCTTCCACCTACGACAGGCTAGGCGACTGGCCACGGTGATCCAAGCGACGGTCATCTCGAGGCTGGACTACTGTAACGCCCTCTACGTTGGCCTTCCCTTGGCGACGATCCGGAAACTCAAGCTAGTGCAGAATGCCGCTGCTCGCTTGCTGGCGGGAACACCAGTAAGGGAGCACATTACTCCCATCTTTCGGCAACTGCACTGGCTTCCCATCAAGTACCGAATCGCCTTCAAGGTGTTGGTGTTGACCTTTAAGGCCTTGCACGGCCTAGGGCCTGCGTATCTGAAGGACCGCCTTGCCCCATATATTCCCCCGAGACCACTCCGTTCAGAAGAACAAAATCTGCTTCTGATACCATCAGTCCGCTCCTGCCATCTGTCTTCAACTAGGCAAAGAGCCTTCTCGGTGGTAGCCCCGGTGCTCTGGAACTCCCTCCCAGAGGAAACTCGAACCATCTCAGAACTGATTCCCTTCCGGAGGGCCTGTAAAACTGCCCTATTTAGATCAGCCTTCGGCTAGGCCCCCCGGCTGGCTGATGCTGACATAATTACCTGGCCTATTGGCAGGGGCGGTCTAAGGTAATTTTAAATGGTAGGCGAACATTATTTTGGTGCCCCCCCCAAAAAGCATTATTTTGCCGCCCCCCATGTAAAACAAATATACAATTATAATATCACAATACCATTAGTAGTATTATATTGTATCAATGTATATACAATATATTATACCATACTCATACTATATTATATCATAATTATATTATGCTACATTACAATACAATTATAATATATTGACATTATAATATAATGTAACATTCTATTATATTATTATTATAAAATAATAAAATTATTTATTTAAATAAAATTATCCTCTACTAAATGTTTTCGTGACTCCTATAAAACTCAAATAACCCAAAATAAAGTAAAATAAAATATTATATATTACTATTTTGTACAATACCACTAGACTGCAATATTGTTTGTAATATTACATGTAATATAAATATATCATTATTCTATTGTTATATTGTATTTTTATTATATCGTATGACAATATTAAGCAGAACTGTATAATAATCAACAAGAAATGCAATGTAAATGCATCAAAATCAGAATCTGTTACCTACCACCCGACTCATAATCCATAGGAGTCTCCCATAAGTCCAAAATTAGGATCCCAATGTAAATGTAAATAGAAAAACAGCCAAAATGTTCAAATGAGGTCGAATACAGGCAGCGCGGCCTGGGCACACTTGGGCCCTCCCTCCCTCTAGGTGATTTGGACTCCAACTCCCACAACTCCTCATAGCCTCAGGCCCCTCAGGTCTAGACAGAAATAGAGCCGAAGAAAGGAAGGAGGGAGAGAAGAGGTCACAGAGGAGGAGGGGGAGGAGGAGAGCCCTTCTTTCATTCCTTCACTTACACTTCCTTCACTGATTCTTTTCTTCTTCCCTGCAAACGCGCGCGCGCGGCGGAAACGAAGGGACAGGGGAAGCACTCCCTGCCTGCCCGATCGGGAGTGCTTTGCTTACAGGCTTCTGCGCAAGGGAGCTACTGGGCATGCACGGAGGTTTTCGCGCATGTGCAGTTGCTCCTGCGCTCAACTTCAGCTCTGGAGCACCTGCGCCTGCGTGAACACCTCTGCGCGTGCCCAGAAGCGGCGTCGGAGCGCACAAGACCGGGGTCAAAAAGCAGGCAGCTGCAGCACTGTCTGAGGAACATCGGCAGAGCCAGGATGGCGCCCCATGCGGCCAGGATGGCGCCCCCTTCCCAGATGGCGCCCTTGGCCTACCTTGTAGGACCGCCCCTGCCTATTGGGGTCCCGGACCTAAGGCACTTTCTGTGTTTTCCTCGTTATTGCACTGTGACATGTAATTTTAAATGTTTTAATGTTTTATTGTAGGGCTGCAGGGCTGTTGCATGCGGCCCATTTTATATGTTGTAACCCGCCCCAAGCCTGCAGGGAGGGGCGGAATATAAAACCAAATAATAAATAAATAAATAAATAAAATAAATAAACATACCTAAAAGACCGCTTGCGGATGCCTGCTTACTCGAGGACCCCGCGGCCAGCAAACAAGAACCTCCTTCACGTACCAGGCTTGAAAGAGGCCCACCTGGAGACCACGAGGCGGAGATCGTTCTCCGTTGTGGCCCCCGTTCTCTGGAACTCGATGCCACCGGACCAGAGAGCCTCCCTCGACCTGCCCCAGTTCCTGACCGCTCCGAAGACCTGGCTATTTAGGAAAGCCCATGGCTAATGCAGAACCAGGAACCCAAATACCGAGCCTGGCCCCTGCATTTAACCACTGAATATTTTAATCTAGTTTTAAATACTCTATTTTAATTGTGGAATTTGTTGTGTGTAAGTCGCCCGGAGCACTCACGTGGAGGGCGACTCAGAAATAATAAAGTCAGTCAGTCAGTCAGTCAGTCAGTCGGTCAGAAATGTGCCCAAACAATGGCTACAACCATTCACTCCTCTACTTCCTATCACCTAAATCTCTTCTTCTAGAATTGGATTGGCCTTTTGAGCTGTTGCCTCACGTTCAACTTGTGATCTCCGAAGACTCCTTGATCTCTCTCCCACGGACTGCTTTCAAGCCAAGTTTGGAAAAGATCTTGGGGAACAAGTTTGACGTGAGCCAACAATGTGATGCGGCGGCAAAAAAAGCCAATGGGGTTTTCATTCATTCATTTCCATTTCTTTTATTATTTCACTAGCTTGGGGACCCGGCGGTTCCCAGGTGTAAAGATTTGCTTACGCTGCCTAAAAGCTAGCGTCGAAAACCCTTTATATTTAAACTAATCCCTGACCACTTCGTGGAGACACAGCCTAAAGCATGCGTCCCACTGTGAGAGGATGGAATCAGCCATGGACTCAGGGGACAGGTCTTGTCCTGGATCGGAACCTGGCTAAACTGTAGGAAACAAAGGGTGGTAATAAACGGACACTTCTCTGGGTGGAAAGAGGTGAGAAGTGGCGTACCCCAAGGTTCGGTTTTGGGTCCGTTACTTTTTAATTTATTCATAAATGACCTGGACGTAGGAGTGAATTCTGAGGTAGCAAAGTTTGCAGACGACACTAAACTGTTCAGGGTAGTTAAAAATGAAACTGATTGTAAAGAGCTCCAGAAAGATCTCTCGAAATTGAGTGAATGGGCAACAAAGTGGCAAATGCATTTTAACCTCAACAAGTGTAAAGTCATGCACATCGGGGCAAAGAACCCCAACTACACCTACCAATTGATGGGGTCAAAGCTTTCCGAGACAGACCAGGACAGGGATCTCGGGGTTTTGGTGGACAGCTCAATGAAGATGTCAACCCAGTGCGCTGCAGCAGTGAAAAAAGCAAATTCTATGCTTGGCATGATCAGGAAGGGAATCGAAAATAGGTCAGCAAATGTTGTATTGCCTCTCTACAAATCTATGGTGAGGCCACATCTGGAGTACTGTGTACAATTCTGGTCTCCGCACCTCAAGAAGGATATAACGGAACTGGAAAAGGTACAAAAAAGGGCAACAAGAATGATCCAAGGGATGGAGCGGCCCTTTATGAAACCAGGTTGCAACGCCTTGGTCTTTTTCAGCCTTGAAAGACGGCGTCTAAGAGGCGACTTGATCGAAGTGTATAAAACCATGCATGGGATAGAAAAGGTGAATAGAGAAAAAATATTTTCTCTGTCACCCAACACTAGGACTAGAGGGCACTCCCTGAAGCTCCAAGGCAGGAAAGTTAGGACTAATAAAGGGAAATATTTCTTCACCCAGAGGGTCATTGGGTTATGGAACTCACTTCCAGAGGAGGTTGTGACAGCGGTCAGCCTGGACAGCTTCAAGGCAGGATTAGACAGATTCATGGAGACCAAGGGAATCAGTAGTTACTGAAATGGACATCCAAGTGCCACCTTTACGCTGCCACCATATTAATTCTCTGGCTACCGATGTGAGGGTTTATCTTGATGCTTCAGGGCCAACGTACCTGAGGGACCGTCTCTCCCCGTATTGCCCAATGAGATCACTGCGGTCAGAGGGAGCCTATCTCTAGACGCCCCTCGGCGAGGCTCGTGCGCTGACCTCAACCCGCGCAGGAGGGCGTTCTTCTGTCATCGCGCCCACACTGTGGAACGCCCTCCCGGCAGAAACACGCGCGATCCAGGACTTGCTTGCATTCAGACGGGCCTGCAAGACCCATCTCTTCCGCCAGGCGTTTGACCTGTAGGTCTTACTTTGTGCAGCCTCGTGTTTATAAGTGTTATCTGTGGTAGCGTGTTGCATCACAGTTTTTAATGGTTTTATGGAGTGTACTGTTTTTATTTATTTATTTATTTATTTATTTATTTATTTATTTGGCTTCTATGCCACCACTCCCAAATAGGCTCGGGGCGGCTCACAGCCAGAAAGTAAAACAATGCCCAATAAACAATAAAACATACACTCTAAAATGCAATACAGGATGCAGGTTAAAAATTCACAATAACACATCATTAAAAAGCACAGTTAGAATGATAAAAATAGTCTGGCGACAATGGCATGGCTTGAGGAGCCCGCTGGGCCTATACCTGGAAAGCCAGCCGGAAAAGGTGGGTCTTACATGCCCGCCTAACGGGAGTAAGTCCTGGATAGCCCGTGTAGTTGGCGGAAGGGCATTCCACAGTGTCGGGCGCTCTGACCGAGAAGGCCCTTCGGCGAGTGACAGTTCTGTTAGCCACCTTAGCGGAGGGGACAGCTAGAAGATTAGAATCCTCCGAACGAAGTGATCTAGAAGGGTAATATGGGGTGAGACGGTCCTCAGATACGCTGGCCCCAGGCCGTGTAAGGCCTTAAAGGTGAGGACCAACACTTTGAAGGCAATCCGGTGCTCAGTAGGCAGCCAGTGCAGATCCTGCAAATTGGGTGTTATGTGGCATCCTGCTGGGGAGCCAGACAGGAGCCGGGCGGCAGTGTTCTGCACCAGCCTGAGCCCGGGTCACCGACAGAGGAAGGCCAACGTAAAGAGCGTTACAGTAATCTAGCCTTGAGATGACCGTGGCTTGGATCACCGTGGCCAGGTCGACCGGACAGGTAGGGGCCAGCCTCCTTGCCTGACGAAGATGGAAGAAGGCGATCTTGTTGACCGCAGAGACCTGGGTCTCCATGGTCAGCTGGGAGTCCAGGTGGACCCCAGTCTCACGGAAGACGATGGGCATAACGCCGCACCGTCCAGGGTCGAAAGCTGGACATCCCTACGCCCGGGCGGCCCAGCCACAAGATCTCCGTCTTCGGGATTCACCTCAACCTACTGGCTCGCAGCCATCCAGTAACGGCTTCGAGGCAGCGCTGAAATTATCGGGACGGGGCCAGACCTGTCCTCCACCCTCAGGATGAGCTGAGTGTCATCAGCGTACTGGTGACACTCAAGCCCATAACTCCGCACCAGCT
>JARBWK010001097.1:0-21460 GCA_030556195.1 Anolis apletophallus | reverse complement strand
CTGAGTGTATAAATACATTTACAAACATATTAACTATATGTATGACTGTGTTAGAGTAATGTTTTTGTGTCGTTTTGGTTGGTGGTATGCCCCAGGATTTTGTAAATGTCAAAAAATGTGCCGCGGCTCCAAAAAGGGTTGAAAACACTGTGTTAGCCTTCGTGGATTTGTAAAACCCTCCCTGTTCGTGCAGTTCGGTGTAGACAACTAGGCCGTAATGTAAGCCACAAGAGTTATTTTTCGTGTGTATCGGGTTCTCCAATTTAATTTAATGCGTGGACATTGGTCCTTTGTTTTATAGTGTTTTATGGTTTTAAGCACATGTAAGTCGCCCCGAGCCTGTCGGAAGGGGCGACTAACAAATCGAAATAATAAATAAATAAATAAATAAATAAATAAATTTGGAGCCTTGCAATATTCGGAGCCCGTGTTGTTTTGCCTCTTCCGATGTAAAACTCTTGGTACGGATGTAATTTATCCAATAACACCTGCTGCAAGTATTTGCAAAGATAACCCTATGGACAGAAAACGGGTCCCGGCTAAGGCTGCCGCCTTCATTCTCCGTCACTTCAGTTTAGACAGAATTAATTTTACTCATTGGCCTAATTTCTTTCCCGGAATGATACGTCTGAAGCGCATTCAGAGAGAGTTTTGTGCCTGACCTTCCTAAATGGTCTGCTACGTCTGCAGCAAACAAATGACAATTAAGGGGGCGGCGGGGGGGGGGGGGGTTGGCGATGGGAGAGCAAGGGACTGCAATCTGCAACCTTTCATAATTCCTTTATTTCCCCCTAAAATTGTCTCCGTAACAGAGGCCTGCCATGCTTCCTAGGGATTAACTTCATTCGTAGGCAGTTTATCAATTGGAAGTCGCTGCAGCCAGAACAACATCGCCTGGTGGCACCATAAAACAAACACATTTATTTGGGGTGTAAGCTCTTACACTTGGGAACCCATGGATGGAATATGCATGTGTTTGTGGGGTTTTTATTTATTATTTATTCATTATTCAAACTAGGAAAAATCCTTGCAAGGAGACTTCTGAACAGATTAGTTCCTGCCATTGCAGAAGAACTTCTCCCGGAAAGCCAATGCGGCTTCAGAGCTAACAGGAGCACCACAGACATGGTTTTTGCCCTTAGACAACTGCAAGAGGAATGTCAAGAGCAGAACAAAGGACTGTATGTACCATTTGCCAACCTCACCAAAGCCTTCGACACTGTGAGCGGAAAAGGTCTGTGGCAGATCCTGGAACGTCTAGGACAGGGGTGCTCACACTTTTTCAGCATGGGAGCTACTGATTAAAAAAACATCAACATTTCAATTTAATAACAACAATATAAAACAGAGCATAAAATACATCCAACCACCCCATTTCTCCCACTGCCATATTACCACACATATTACCAGCCAGAAAGTAAGAAGAGAGTCTTTTGAACTGCAAGGCCATTTAATACTCAGCAAGGTAAACAAAGGGGCATACAAAAATACATCCAACCACCCCATTTCTCCCACACTGCCATATTACCACACATATTACCAGCCAGAAAGTAAGAAGAGAGGCTTTTGAACTGCAAGGCCATTTAATACTCAGCAAGGAAAACAAAGGGGCATACAAAAATACATCCAACCACCCCATTTCTCCCACACTGCCATATTACCACACATATTACCAGCCAGAAAGTAAGAAGAGAGGCTTTGAACTGCAAGGCCATTTAATACTCAGCAAGGTAAACAAAGGGGCATGCAAAATACATCCAACCACCCCATTTCTCCCACACTGCCATATTACCACACATATTATCAGCCAGAAAGTAAGAAGAGAGGCTTTTGAACTGCAACACCATTTAATACTCAGCAAGGTAAACAAAGGGGCATACAAAAATACATCCAACCACCCCATTTCTCCCACATTTCCATATTCCCCAACATATATTTCTCAAGGAACAAAGCAAGCAGAGAGGCTTTGGAGCTAAAAGGCCATTTTTAACATTAAAAATAAACAAAGAGACATGCCACAGTACAATCAAGCACCCACCCCAAAGTAAAAAGACCGACATTTGAGATGCAGTAAGGACATGACCCCAAAGCGTCCTTCTTCTTCTCCTCCGGCGTTGCTCCTATTTCCACGCCGCCAGCATGCGTGCCGCCTCCAAGAGCTCACGAAAAGTCCGAGAGCAGAATGGGTGCATCGCGTCATCCAGGCCCGCCCCCTTTGGTCTCCTACAACTCTGAGTGGCTGGAGAAGGACGGAGGGAGGAGGAGGAATCCAAAAGAGGGGGCCTATTCTGCCTCTTAGACTCTGAGCTTTTGGAGCGCGCGCGAGCAGGGAGCAGGAATGAGCAACGACGGAGGACTTCTTTGCAGCGCTCAGGGGCAACAGCAAAAAGCCTGGTCAGAGGCCTGAAGATCACCAGGATGAGGCCTGAAGATCACCCTGGTGATCCCGATCACCATTCTGAGCACCCCTGGTCTAGGATGTCCCCCCAAATTCCTCAAAATGATGATCCTGCTACATGAGGGCCAGCACAGTCAAGTCAGATACGGCGATGCTCTCTCAGAGCCCTTTCTCATAACTCATGGAGTGAAACAAGGTTGTGTTCTTGCACCAACCCTATTGACAATCTTCTTCAGCATGATGCTCCAAAGGGCTACGGCAGACCTCAAAGAAGAAGAAGACGGCATATATATACTCTATCGCTTGTTCAACTTAAGCCGCCTGAGGGCTTGCACTAAGACTCTAAACTATCTAGTCCGTGAGCTGCTTTTTGCTGACGATGCGGCCCTTGTCGCCCATTCAGAAGCAGCCCTGTAGCGCCTCACATCCTGTTTTGCAGCAGCTGCAGAGCTGTTTGGGCTGGAAGTCAGCCTGAAGAAAACGGAAGTCCTCTACCAGCCCGCACCACAGGAAGAACACCATCATCCTCACGTCAGCATAGGGCACATCTGTGCTTAAGTCCGTTCAGCAGTTCACCTCCCTGGGAAGCATCATCTCTTCAGACGCCAAGATTGATAAAGAGATAGATCACAGATTAGCAAAGGCATAGAGTGCATTCGGAAGGCTTCACAAAAGAGTCTGGAGCAACAAGAACCTGAGGCAAAGCACCAAAATCAGTGTGTACAGACCTATCATACTATTCTCCTCTATGGGTCTGAAACATGGGTCATCTATCGGCAATACCTACGACTCCTCGAATGCTTTCATCAGCGCTGTCTTCGCACAATCCTAAATATACACTGGAGCAACTATTACCCATATTGAGCTTGCAGGGCGCTCGGTGTTGCAACTTGCAATAGGCCAGCCTCAAACTATCACTCCGCAACCTGCTTCTATTTCAGGCAGCTGCTGTCTAATCTTCATTTTTTCACTGTAATCTCTGTCCTGACACTTCTTCAATATCTCAATCCCACCCCCTCCTTTTACGAAAGGTTCCCCCCAGAAATCTTGCCCTATTTTTTCCTCATCGGTTGGAATGATTCTACTCCCCTCTCTGATCCAGTTTCACAAGGCAGCTTCCCTCTCCAACATGCTCTGAACATGTTCTCATTTATGCCCCCCTTTCCATATGGCAAGTATCAAATTGCTTCTCTCTGCTCAATATTATCCTACCGTCACCATTTCTTCCACTACATGCTATTCTTCTCTTTGTAATATACAGTGAGGTCTCTGCAACAGGCCCGGATTACCCATAAGGCCATCCGAGGCCATGGCCTTGGGCGCCAGAATTGGGGGGGGCGGCCGATTTGGACCCCCCAAAATAAAATAATTTTTTTTCAAAAAAGTTCGATCTTTGGCGCTTCTGCGCCTACGCGCAGGGCGCCATAAACTCTCAGAGAATTCTGCTCCCTCTGTGAATCTATGGCGCCCCCTGCGCACAGGTGCAGAAGCGCCAATGATCACCCCTCCCTCCTAAACCCTCTCTCCCAAAGCCACGGCATGCCGCCCGCCTCAGATTTTGCCACTTCTGAGGCAGCCGGCATGTCACGGCCCTGGGAGGGAGGGGCGAATCGCGGGGGAGATGCTCCCTCACAGCTCGCCCCTCCCTCCCAAGGCAGCGGCATGCCGCCCGCCTCAGAAGCGGCGAAATCTGAGGCGGCCGGCATGTCACAACCCCGGGAGGGGTGAGCCGCGGGAGGCCCCGCCCTTGGGGCCACTGCCACGCAGGCGCAGCATCGGCTCTGGGGGTGGGGCTTTCCTTCCTCCTCCTCGTGCCGGCAGGTGCTGACCCAGGGGAGGGGCTGGGGGGGGGGCGGTGCCGGGGGCTGGGCGGCGATGGGGGGGGGGCAGTGCCTTTGGCCTTGGGCGACCAAAGGCCATGATCCGGGCCTGCTCTGTAACAGAAAGAACCCACATTTCCTGTCTTACTTACCTGTGCCTGGGGAAAAAGGTCTCTCTGGGAATTTGATAGGTCCTCCGGGAAATTCTACAGTTACAAATGTGTTGAAGGACCAAACAAATTCCTAGAGAGGATATGAATCCCAAGATACCACAACACTACGGTATGTTGGGACGGCAAGTTAGCTAATTTAATTATGATCAGTCATATCTCTGCTTTCAGAACATGGATAAAAGTGCCTCGCTGTACCCAAAACAACTCTTAATACTTTCTGGAAACAGATTATGAGAATGTAGTTTCCCAATAAAACATTTTACTCTAAATACTAAGATGGGGGTGTGGTGAACTGATAATTCTGTTACCGGTTAAAGGTAATTTTATATGTGTGTTAAAATGTTAGGATAATGTGAGCCGGAGAGAGCGGATATTAAGAGCACGTCTCTGCAGGGAGAGCAGAGTTGCCATAGCAACGGCAGTGAGGCAGAAGTGGGAGGAGTCAACAGCTTTCTGCCAGAGCCAATAGAATTCTGGGGAAGTTTGAATGTTGACAGTTGAACTGTCAGACCAGCTCTGAGACAGTTGGTACTGAGAAGCTCAGAGAGAGCAGTTGTGTTTAGACCAGCTCAAGGAGCTGAGAGGTGGATAGTTAATCCAGTCCAACTCAAGGAGTTGGAGAGAGTCAGTTGGCCAGAAGCTGCGACCAGAGTCAGTTGGTTGGCAGTGCAGCTGAGAGAAGCTGGCAGCAACTAGGGAGAGTTGCTGAATATTCCTGAGGGAATCTATTATATAAATGGGTTCACGTCATGTGATGTATACCTCAAACAAAGAAACCATACAACGCAGAAAAACAATACTTGCCAACAGAAATAGGCCTCAAGCAAGGTACGTTTGTAGCAAAGAAACTTCCCCCAAAACCTAAAAGCCCCCAAAACAACGAATAAAAATAAAACTACATTTACCAGCATCCTCCGGGGCAGCCAAAGACTCACTCAGCCTCTACATTCTGAACAACATGATTGGCTGCCAATAAGGGCGGATTTGCATAACTGCTGCAATGGCCAGCCAACATGAAAATTCCGAACCATAATAAACTGTATCGGTAGTTACTGAAAAGGACATTCAAGTGCCACCTCGGAGTTGGTTGAGGTAGGCAGGATATCCCTGGGTACTGGTTGTGGGGGGTCGGGAGCAGGTTAGGGTTTTGCCCTCCCTTCTGCTCGAGATCCCCGTGTACAACTAGGGGCCACTGTGTGATACAGAATGCTGGACTAGATGGGCTGAGGTCCGATTCAGCATGGCTCTTCTTATGTTCTTATGTTAAACTGCCAAAACAGAATAAGGAAAAGGCCAATCCCCAACACAAACACCCAAATCACTTCCAACCGAAAATTTACACCCCAAAAAATCACAGATCACGCCCAAAATTGACAGTAAGGCTTCATTAACTTGATTTCCCTAACTAGCCCTCACTTACTGGGAAGCTGTTTACGCTCTGAATTGACAGTAAGGCTTCATTAACTTGATTTCCCTAACTAGCCCTCACTTACTGGGAAGCTGTTTACGCTCTGAATTGACAGTAAGGCTTCATTAACTTGATTCTCCCGGCTAGGCCTCAGCTCATTGGACATTGTGTATGGCCTGAATTGACAGTAAGGCTTCATTAACTTGCTGTTCCTGACTAGGCCTCAGCTCATGGGACATTGTGTATGGCCTGAATTTACAGTAAACTACCTTGGCACACAGAGCCCCGACCATGCATGATGGGACTTGAAGTACCACCATGGAAAACGGGATATGTAGTACTTCAAAACCCATCATTCCCCACAGACCACTGTGGCCCAGAACCAAGACCAATAAAGACCCACACTCCATCCAACTGCAGTTTAGAGGAGGGCACACCGTGGATGATTGGACTTTCTCGCATCTCCTAAAAAGGGCACAGCAACGCGTGCCGGGTACAGCTAGTTCGTTTATAAAGTGTTGAGTGTTACAGACAAGCAGTAAAGCTTGGGAAATAGGAATAGGAAGCCTAGGGGCTTAGTAACTCAAGGTTAGAGTTACTTTGTGTTGGAAACTAAGTGTTTTTAAGTATGTACCTCTCCGGACGTGTAACCAACTAAGCACTGTGCACAATAAACTGTTTAGGTTCTGGTTCAAAACTCTCTTCGTGACGCCATTCAAATTACAAGTCTCCTCACCACTCTTTACAAGTCAATGGTCAAGCCTACATAAATGGTGGCAGCGAAATTCTTTAGGTTTCAAAAGTGCAAATCCTTGTTACATCGCAAAGATCGACGCTAGCTTTAGGCGGCGTTTCGATTCTCCACAATTGGTGGCAGCGGTGGGATCACCTGCCCTGCCACGGTAGAAAAGTTGGTGTTGACCTGCCCACGTCTCCACAGGGGGAATGAAGGGAAAATTAAAAAGGATGAAGAATATGTAACAGCCAACATATAAACAATGGTCAGTGTATATTTGAAGGATAGAAGGAGTAGTAAGTGAGCTTGGCCTCCTCAAATGAGGCAAAATGCAACCTACAAAGTGTTTTACACACATGTGTATGCAACTTGATTATCACAATAGTGACATGTTGCTGAATGTCAGCGCCAGCTTCACTGAAGAGCATGTCTGAATTCACACAAGAGGGAGGTTTGCCTACACAAAAATCCTCCAAGTACTGAAAAAAGTGCGCTCAGGACCATATGGCTAGCACTTTCCCCCACCATTGCGGATACTGTGACTAGAATCATAGGATCACAGAATTGGAAGAGACCACCAAGACTATTCAGTCCAACCCCCCTGCTATGCAAGATGGCTTTCCATCTCTCAGGAGATGGCTTTCCAGCCTCCGCTTGAAGACTTCCAGATAAGGAGATTCCACCACACTCCCAGGAAACATATTCCTCTATCCTAATATTTAGGTGAAATCTCTTTTCATAAGAACGTAAGAAGAGCCATGCTGAATCGGGCCTCAGCCCATCTAGTCCAGCATTCTGTGTCACACAGTGGCCCACCAGTTGTACACAGGGATCTCTAGCAGAAAGGAGGGCAAAACCCTCACCTGCTCCCGACCCCCACAACCAGTACCCGGGGAAATCCTGCCTGCCTCCATCAACACAGAGGTGGCACTTGGATGTCCATTTCAGTAACTACTGATTCCCTTGGTATCCATGAATCTGTCTAATCCTGCCTTGAAGCTGTCCAGGCTGACCGCTGTCACAACCTCCTCTGGAAGTGAGTTCCATAACCCAATGACCCTCTGGGTGAAGAAATATTTCCCTTCATTAGTCCTAACTTTCCTACCTTGGAGCTTCAGGGAGTGCCCCCTAGTCCTAGTGTTGTGTGACAGAGAAAATATTTTTTCTTTATTCACCTTTTCTATCCCATGCATGATTTTATACACTTCGATCAAGTCACCTCTTAGACGCCGTCTTTCAAGGCTGAAAAGACCAAGGCGTTGCAACCTGATTTCATAAGTGTATATTCACTTGGCTGTTATATTTGCTGCTGCTTAATGTTTTAACTGTTATTGCGTTTTTAATTGTGTTTTACAGTGTTTTATGTTTTAACCGTTGGCATTGTGCCATTGGCTCTTGTGAGCCGCCGCGAGCCCCTGGGAGTCGGCGGTTGAGAAGCCTCAATAAATAATAATAATAATAATAATAAATAAGGGAGCCGCTCCATCCCTTGGATCATTCTTGTTGCCCTTTTCTGTACCTTTTCCAGTTCCGTTATATCCTTCTTAAGGTGCGGAGAGCAGAATTGTACACAGTACTCCAAATGTGGCCTTACCATCTATTTGTAGAGAGGCAATACAACATTTGCTGACCTATTTTCGATTCCCTTCCTGATCATGCCAAGCATAGAATTTGCTTTTTTCACTGCTGCTGCGCACTGGGTTGACATCTTCATTGAGCTGTCCACCAAAACCCCAAGATCCCTTTCCTGGTTTATCTCAGAAAGCTTTGATCCCATCAGTTGAGAAGTGTATTTGGGGTTCTTTGCCCCGATGTGCATGACTTTACACTTGTTTAGGTTAAAATGCATTTGCCACTTTGTTGCCCATTCACTCAATTTCGAGAGATCTTTCTGGAGCTCTTTACAGTCAGTTTCATTTTTAACTACCCTGAACAATTTAGTGTCGTCTGCAAACTTTGCTACCTCACAATTTACTTCTACATCCAGATCATTAATGAATAAATTAAAAAGTAACGACCCAAAACTGAACCTTGGGGTACGCCACTTCTCACCTCTTTCCACCCAGAGAAATGTCCGTTTATTACCACCCTTTGTTTCCTACAGTTTAGCCAGGTTCCAATCCAGGACAAGACCTGTCCCCTGATTCCATGGCTGAAGAGCTTATTTAGGAGCCTTTGGTGAGGGACTTTGTCAAAAGCCTTTTGAAAGTCAAGGTAAACAATATCGACTGGGTCCCCTTTATCTATGTGTTTATTTACACCCTCAAAGAATTCTAACAAGTTAGTAAGACATGATTTGCCTTTGCAGAAACCATGTTGATTTTCCTTCAGCAATGCCTGTTCTTCTATGTGCTTGGTAATTTTTTCTTTAATGATGGTTTCCATCACTTTGCCTGGAACTGAGGTTAGACTAACTGGCCTATAATTTCCTGGATCACCCCTGGATCCTTTCTTGAAGATCGGGGTTACATTTGCCTCCCTCCAGTCCTCGGGTACAATGCCTGATCTTAGAGAAAGGTTATATATTTTGGCTAGAATTTCAGCAATTTCACACTTGAGTTCCTTAAGAACTCTGGGGTGGATGCCATCTGGCCCTGGTGATTTGTTGACATTTAGTTTGGTAAGGCATGTGAGAACATCTTCCTTGTTTATCTCTATCTGGTTTAATTCATTTAATTCCCCTCCCTGAAAAAACTGACTCAGCTGCAGGCATATGTTGTCTGTCCTCCTGTGTGAAAACGGAGGCAAAGAAGTCGTTTAGCCGCTCAGCAATCTCCTTGTCTTCACTTATTGTCCCTTTCTTACCATTTTCGTCAAGTGGCCCAACTGCTTTTCTAGTTGGGTTTCTACTTCTGATGTACTTAAAGAAGTTTTTGCTATTTTTTAAAATATTCTTAGCTATATGTGCCTCAAAATCTCTCTTGGCTTTCCTGACGGTTGTTTTGCATTTAGTTTGCCAGAGCTTGTGTTCCTTTCTGTTCTCCTCAGTAGGAAGAGCCTTCCATTTTCCTGCTATTTGCATCCATTGCTCCGTACCTTAATCTCTCTAGAGCGGTTTTTTTCAACCTTTTTTGAGCTGCGGCACATTTTTGACATTTACCAAATCCTGGGGCACACCACAACCAAAATGACACAAAATGGCACTCTAACACAGTCATACATATAGTTAATATGTTTTTTAATGTATTTATACACTCACTTAGTGTGAAACCTGGGCCTGTTTCTCATTGTTTGTATGTAAGCATACAAAATAGTCCGTCGGCTTGTTTTGAACGGAAGGGTGTTTCGTTTGGAGATGGCGTTTAAGCTTGCTTGGCACCATGGCACTATTGGGCAGCTTCTCACCACACACCAAGCACAGCAGAGTCGGTGACGTCGCATCCCCGGTGAAAGTGAATCCAAATGAAAGATAGCTTTCGCTGTATCGCCTCGAGCTCACCGTCTTTTCTTTTTTCTTTCGTCCACCACTCATATTAGGGCCTTCACATCTGTGCCATAATTTTGTCCAGGGGCCTGTTCGGCATTCGCATTTTCCCTTCTCAAAAACTTCTCCATCACTGTCACTCGCTTGTCTTGCTGTGATCCCAAACGGCCACTGTCACTTGTTGCGCAGCTGCAGCACTCACTCTAACTTTGTTTACTTAGCTGCGTCTGAGCAAATCCAAGATGGCGTGACCATAGCACTCTCGTGTCACTTCTTAGGTGACGCGAGAGTGCTATGGTTCAATTTCTTAAAGGGACAGATGTGCCGTATCGTTTATATATGAATGAAGTTCGAAAATAATTTCCCACAGCACACCTGATGCTCTCACGACACACTAGTGTTCCACGGCACACTGGTTGAAAATCACTGTTCTAGAGCAGCAGAAAGGATAGGTTGCTTACCTGTAACCGTGTTTCTCCGAGTGTAAGGTCTGTGAAATTCACACAAATGGGTTTACTCCCGCGCATGCGTAGAATCTCGGACATACTAGCTAAAACTAAAGATTTACATATGCCCCTCCCACTCCCCGCCCTCCCTCATCCCCCACTGTAGCTACCTAGTCAGTCCTTTACCGCCAGACAGCGGCAGGAAGCTAGGCATGACATCAGAGGGGAGGACGGGTGGGTTTTGTGAATTTCACAGACCTTACACTCGGAGAAACACGGTTACAGGTAAGCAACCTATCCTTCTCCTTCGTGTGGTCTGTGAAATGCACACAAATGGGTGACTTAACAAGCTTATGTACCTTGGAGGTGGGTCATGCCACACAGGAAAACAGGACGGCTCTGCCAAAGGATGCATCCTTCTTCGCGAGAACGTCGAGCTTGTAGTGAGCTGCAAACGTTGATGGGGTCACCCATGCAGCAGCCTTGCAGATTTGGTCAACAGAAACACCCCGCATAAATGCTTGGGATGTAGAAACAGCCCGTGTAGAGTGGGCTTTAACGCCAACAGGCAATTCTCTATGAGCTAACTTATAAGCCAGCCGGATTGCCAGGACTATCCAAGAGGCTAAACGTTGGGAAGAAAGAGGAAGTCCCAGGGAATCTTCCCTATACTGGAGAAACAACTTGGGTGATTTTCTATGGGGGGCTGTCCTATGCAAATAAAAGGACAAAGCCCTCTTCACATCAAGGGAGTGGAGGGCAACTTCCAGAGGAGATGAAGGTTTGGGAAAAAAAAGTCGGAAGGACAATGTCTTTAGTCATATGAAATTGGGAAACAACTTTGGGAAGAAAGGTGACATCCGTCCGGAGGACCACCTTGTCTTTGTGGAACCAAATAAAGGGAGGATCGGATCGGAGTGCCGTGATTTCACTGGCTCTCCTGGCCGAGGTAATGGCCACAAGGAAGGCAGTCTTCCAAGAGAGATGGGAAATATGGCAAGTTGCCATAGGCTCAAAGGGAGGCTTGGACAGTTGTGAGAGGACTAGTTCCAAACTCCAAGACGGAGGTGGAGGGGAGACGGGAGGGAAAGATTTCTTATATCCCTGTAAAAACATGCCCACCAGGGGGTCACTAAATAGGGACGGGAGGCCAAACTTCTTCCTGTACCAGGACAGGGATGCCAAATAGCATTTAACGGAGGAGAGGGTAAAGCCTTTTGTGGAGAGATGGACCAGGAAGTCTAGAACAACAGAGACGGGGGCCGCCTGTGGCAAATGGCCCAGCGGTTGGACAAACTCGCGGAACTTGTTCCACTTATATGTGTATGCCTTCCTAGTGGAGACCTTCTGAGCTGCCTGGATTATCAGGCGGACAGGGTCGGAGAGGTGGGACAGGGCCTGATCCTCCACGCTGTGAGGTGGAGAGATGGAAGGTCCGGGTGCAGGACAAGGCCTTGCTGAAGGGAGAGGAGGTCGGGGTCCAGTGGCAGCCGGATGAAATCTCCCTGAGAGGCCTGGAGAAGGGGTGTGAACCACGGTTGACGAGGCCACCAAGGGGCTACCAGGATACAGTCCGAGTTGTCGGACAACAACTTCGCTACCACTCTGGAGAGAAGTGGAAGTGGGGGAAATGCGTACAGGAGGCCTGGAGACCAACGGTAGAGAAATGCATCCCCTAGACAGTCTGGGGATGCGTGAGGTTGGAGTCTTGCACAGTACCCGCGGCAGTGGGTGTTGAGGTGCGATGCAAACAGGTCTAGTTGGGGGGTGTCCCAACGCCTGACCAGTGAGTGGAAGTGATGGGGGCTGAGCTGCCACTCGTGAGTGGTGGACGACGTCCTGCTCAGTGAGTCGGCCAGGGTGTTTTGTAGACCCGGGAGATGGATGGCTTGGAGGAACGTGTCGTGGAGAATGCACCACTCCCATATCCGAAGGGATATGGAGAGGAGAGTGGGTGAGCGGGTTCCCCCTTGTCTGTTGATGTAGCATTTCACCGAGGTGTTGTCCGTGAGGACTTGGACTACCTGGTTGGAGACTACAGTCACAAACGACCGCAGGGCCTTCTCCACTGCCGTGAGCTCTAGGGCATTTATATGGAGTTTCTTTTCTTGGGATGACCAATGACCGCTGATGGTCAGGTCTTGGATGTGGGCTCCCCACCCCGTGCATGACGCATCTGTCGTCAGGGACAGAGATGGTTGTGGAGGGGAGAAGGGAAGGCCCGAGAACACATTGGACCTGTTTGTCCACCATGACAGTGACTGCAGGACATGGGCGGGGGGGTGGAGAATCATGTTTTGGCTGTCCAGTCCTGGCTGGAACGCAGAGAGGAAACCAAGATTGAGGGGCGGAGGCGGAGGCGGGCGAACGCCGTGACGTTCGTAGTGGACGCCATATGGCCAAGGATAGACTGGACAGTCCATGCGGAACACCGATGAGTGGTCTGGATGTTCTGGATGGAACGGCAGAGATTGAGGAAGCGATCCTCTGGGAGGTATGCCCTCTGGGACACTGAATCTAAGACCGCACCTATAAATTGTACCGTCCGGGCAGGAGAGAGGTGAGATTTCTCTCGGTTGACCACCAGTCCCAGGCTCTGCAAAAGAGATAAGGCATAACCAATATCAGATGACAGCTGGTCACATGACCCAGCGCAGAAAAGCCAGTCGTCCAAATAGGGAAAAACGGTGACACCCTGCTGGCGAAGGTGGGAAGCGACGACCGCCATACATTTTGTGAAAGTCCTCGGGGCCGTGGAAAGGCCGAATGGCAGGACATTAAAACTATAAGGGGCCCCGTCCACCATAAAGGTGAGGTACTTTCTGTAGGACTGCCTAATCGATATGTGGAAGTAGGCGTCCTTAAGGTCAACAGTGGCCATCCATGCTCCCTTCGGAATGAAAGGGAGGATGGAGGGAAGAGTGACCATCCTGAATTTACGTGGTCTGATGAATTGATTGACTTCCCGGAGGTCCAAAATGGGCCGAAGACCACCATCCCTCTTGTCCACTAGAAAATATCTAGAAAAAAAGCAAAATTGGAGTTGGTGGGATGGGGTTGGGGAAATGGCTCCTTTAAGGAGGAGAGCGTCAATTTCTTGCAATAACGCAGGGGAAGCTTGTGTGGAAATAGGTTTGCCAGGAGGTGGAAGGGAATCAAATTCTATGGCATAACCTCGGTGGACAATGTCCAAAACCCACCTATCGGTGGTGATGGACTGCCAAACTGAAAGAAAAGGGGTTAACCTGTTGAGAAACAGGTTAGAAACGTCGTGCTCTATTGTTGGAGGCTCTACCACCTCGATACTGACCCCTGAACGGAGCGCCTGGACGCCTGTATCCCTGCGAGGGGAACTGCGGACGTTGGCCTCCTCTGTATGGAGTGGGGTTGTAGTACCCACGAAAGGGCTGGTGATAATAGGGACGCCAGCGTTGTCTGTAAGGATGATAGTAGGAGTTGGGCTGGTGGCTGTACTTGCTCAGCGTCTGCTTCATTTTGTGAGAGTGCTCTAACTGAGAATCCGTCTCAGGGTTGAAGAGACCAGCCTCATCCATAGGGAGGTTCTCGATCAATGCCCGTTGATTAGAGGACAACGTAGCAGACCGTAAGCAAGCATGCCTCCGAAGAGCAACGGAGCCAGCTATAAGTTTGCCCGAAGTGTCCGCTCCATGTTTGGCCAGGTCTTTCTGGAGGGTGGCCAGAGTGAGCGCCTCCTGGTGGAACGCTTTAGCCATAGGCTGCTCGGACACTGGAAGAAGGTCCAAGTATGAACCCATTTTGTTCAACAAATAAGACTGGTAAACACTCATATACACTCCGTAGTGTGCCATTCTTCCTGACAGGCACGCTGAGGAGTAAAACTTTTTGGCCATCGCATCAAGCTTCCTTCCTTCTTTGTCAGAAGGAGCGGCCTGGTTGCCCTGGATTGGCTTTGGCTGAGCGTCGGTAACAATTGAATTCACTTTCGGAAGCCTGGCCAGCCACGGTGTGGTGGACAGATCAATCCGATATAGATTCTCCGCCTGTCTGGAGGTGCTAGGAACAGACGCGGGGGCAACACCAGTGACCTTCAATAGCTTGACCAGATAGGGAATGGTCGGCAGCATAGTGGACTGCTGAGTCGGCTGTTGTTCAGCAGATGTGAAGTATGGGTCCTGAACTACATCCTCGGATTGGGGGGGCTGTATGCCCAGAGATCTGGCCAATCTTATTAGTAGGGCGGAGAATTTTTTGTATTCCTCCGCCTGCTGAGGATCAGCCTCAGGTTCAGGCAATGGGGGAGTGGGAGTCACCTCAGAAGATGACTCCATATCCGCGTCATTGTCATCTACTGGGATAGGAGGGGGGACTGGGGGAGCAGCAACAGGGAGGAAGGGGCTTGAGTGGGAGGGGCTGGGGGACTGAAGAGGGAACTTGAGAGGGATAGACGGGTGCCACGGATTGCGGGCGGCAGGAGGCCACGGATACCGAAAGTACTCTGAGGGATAGTCAGGAGAGTAATAAGGGTAGTGAGGGAAAGGGGGAGGGAAAGGAGGGGGGTATCCATAGGGATACCCATAAGGGGAATCCCAAAACTGAGGCTGGTCACCGGAGCCCTCCCTCAGAGGGCTCCGAGACCGGGGGGAAGAGAAACCATGCAAGTGAATGCCCAGATCAGGCATGGGGCCGCGCGCGGCCGCGCGGTGCTGGAGAGGCAAGCGCGCGGCCTCTCGAGCGGGCGGGAAGGCAGCAGACGCTATACTGAAGGAAGAAGAGGGAGGCCGCATGGCGCTTCCCTCCGGGTGACTCTGCTCGGTCACCGAAGTCTCTACTGCACCAGAAGAGGGAGGCTGTAAGGCAGCAGCCTCCCCATGACGCTGCCCGGTAACCGAGGGTGCTGGGGTGCGCGCCGCGCGCGCGCGGCGGCAAAAAGACAGGAACAGCTTCTTGCAAGATGGGAGCAGGAGGCCGCGTGGCGCTGGCCTCCACGTGGCTGGCCACGGTAACCGGCAAGTGACAGGGGAAGATTGAGGAGGTGAGGGAAGCCCAGGCTCGGTCTCCGGGGAGAGCAGGAGGCTGGGAGGGAATTGAGTGGGGATTTCTATCCCCGAAAATTGATTGCTGTCCTCCTCAAAGAGTTGGAGTGCGTCTGCTGCACACAGCGTAATAGGAGGGCTGGGGGGCGCAGAGCCAGCCAGTTGCCTCACATCATTTTGTGCCATAGCCAAGGGGCTGGAGGGCCGAGGACCGACCAGTTGCCCTGGAGTTTTCTGAGCCACAGGCTCTTTAGCTTTTTCTCTCTGCTTGCCATCCTTGGCAGCCTTCAATTTTTCAATTTTTTGCTTTTTCTTCCGTGGCAGCTCACTGGCTGGGCCAGAGGCTGGCTCACGGATGGCACCATCAGACATCGCACTCATAGAGATCGGACTTACAGTCCCCAAAGGCAGAGAGGGCTGGCTCACAGAACGAGAGAGCCCGGTCTCTGAAGAGAACAAGGCCTGTTCAAAAAGGGAGGCCTTCAGTTTAGAATCCCTGTTCTTCAGGGTCCTATTTGAAAAAGTCCTGCATATCTTGCAGGTCTGGGGGATGTGAGTTTCCCCCAAACAGAGGAGACATTTAGTATGTCGATCCTCTTGGGGCAAGGTCGCTCCACAGTCAGAGCACCTCTTAAAAGATAGAGAAGACATGGTGTATCTTATCTGAATAGTTGAGGCAATCCGTGGACTTCTAACAGGAGCTAGTAGTCGGAGATCCTTTCGCTGTCAAGGCGGAAAAAGGACTGACTAGGTAGCTACAGTGGGGGATGAGGGAGGGCGGGGAGTGGGAGGGGCATATGTAAATCTTTAGTTTTAGCTAGTACGTCCGAGATTCTGCGCATGCGCTGAGTAAAACCCATTTGTGTGCATTTTACAGACCACACGAAGGAGAAACATGTTAGCCCCCTCCTCAAGGTGACCGCTTTAAAAATATGTAAACATGGCGATCATGTCCTCCTCTCAGCCTTCTTTTCTCCATGTTCCCCGTCACATTCAAAAGGATTTCACTAGATCTATAGCCAGTGTGGAGAAATGTTCTCCGTACATGTAGTAGTGCTGTATATATATCAGTATGACATCTCTGGGGTGAGGTTTTAGCTCCTAGGAACTTCTGCAGGATTGCCCCCCCCCCCAAAAAAACCCTTTCAAAAAAAAAGAAACAGTGAAGTTTACACCTAATTAGAGAAACATTTCTGTTTGTTGTTGTTGTGTGTGTGTGTTTTTTAAGAACGTTAGCTTACTGCAACGGACTCTAAAAAGTTAATTATCTTTCCTGAAGAGTTCCAGGACCAGCAATACATCCTGCATCTGGTGAGAAAAAGGGCAACTTTGGGATCTGTCAAGGGCCAAAACGACGAGGCCGGTGCCTGCATACTACTCCAGTATACATCCAGAGGTTTTGTGCTTGAGACTGTAATTGGGTCAGATCCCTCATTTACTTATGTGCATTCATTTTCCCCGTACTGGCACAGATGGCAGCGAAACACTCTCAACGTAAACTGTTGGGGAGGGGGGGGGAGGCCACTGTAAGCGGGCAAGATTGCACACACAGCCGCAAGCATTTTTAACATATAGGTTTATGTGAACCTTCCATTGTACGAAACTCAGTGGAATAGTTGCAGCCCCTGTTTTGGCCCCCCAAATCGGTATTTTGCCTCGTGTAATCGTCGCAATAGGACTGCCTGGGTTTCTTTCCTCTCCCTGCTCCACAAAAGTTAGGTAGTTTTGAAAAAGAAATACAAACGGAGTCTGGGGTTTCCCCCAGGCCCGCATTACCCATAAGGCCACCCGAGGCCATGGCCTCGGGCGGCGGATTTGGGGGGGCGGCATTTCTGGGCCTGAAGGAAGGGGTGAAGGAAGGAGTGGCGCCGCCATACGAGGGACAAGGAGCCGGGAAGTCCCGCCGCCCCTAGGGCGGTGTGACGCTTCCTCGCTGCCGGCTCGCCGCACGGGCGCCACTCCTTCCTTCAGTGAAGGGAGGAGGGGCGCCGGTGCGAGCGCGGTGGCAGCGGGGGAAGCCGCATGAGTCTCCCTAGAGGCGGGACTTCCGGCGGCGCCTTGTCCGTCACGCCGCCCCCGCCCCCGCAAGAGGCCCCACCCGGGGCGGCATTTAGACAGGGGCCTTGGGCGGCACAGTCTGCTAATCCGGGCCTGGCTTCCCGCCTCTTACATCCAAGGAGGCAGGAGGGGTGGACCCAGCCCAGTCCATTCGTATGTACGTGAAAAACTGTCCGATCTCCACGTAGTCCAGTCTCGGTCATCTCGAGATTGGACTACTGTAACGCCCTTTACATTGGCCTGCTCTTGTCAGTGATCCAGAAACTTAAGCTTGTCCAGAATGCCGCTGCCTGACTTCTCAATGAGATACCAGTGAGATGTCACATAACACCCATCCTCCAGCAGCTCCATTGGCTTCCGGTCAAGCACCAGAACACCTTCAAGGTGATGGTGTTAACTTTCAAGGCCTTGCATGGTCTGGGGCTGCTGTATCTGAGGGACTGCCTCTTCCCCTATCAACCCCAGAGATCACTCCGCTCCGAACACCTGAACCTCCTGGAAGTGCCAACCTTCAAAGCAATCCGTCTAACATCAACCCGACGCAGAGCCTTCTCTGTAGTAGCGCTCGTCAATTTGAATACCCTTCCAAGTGATGTGCGGGCCTCACAGGACCTTCTCTCTTTCCGCAAGGCCTGCAAGTACCTCCTTTTCCGGCTAGCTTTTGACTGCTAAGACGGAAATCTTTTTCTCCTTTTCTTAATTTCTAGTTTAATATGTTGTTTTTACTTCTGTGGTGTTTTTACCTGATTGTAATCCGCTCCGAGCCCTCGGGGAGTGGCGGCGTAGAAATCCAAATAATAAATAAATAATCTATGTATATAATAAAAGTCACCGTTCTTGCGGCGGAGGTGCGGGGGAGGAATATGTGGCAGCTTTTAGATTGGTCGTCAATGTGGGAAAATTTGCATAAAGAACTCTCATTGGCCAGCCACGAAACTCCAACACTCTAAGGCACCAGACAGTTTTTCAGTTGAAAATGGAATGTTCATTTCCTAATAGGATTTCCCTACAGAGAGAGGGTTTCCTGATGTACTGAGAGCACTACTAGCATTACAAGCTAGGCCCCAGATTACACTACAGAGAGAGAGTTTCCTGATGTACTGAGAGCACTACTAGCATAACAAGCTAGGCCCAAAAATAGACATAGATCCTTCCAGCCAAAGGTGAAAACACCACTTTTCCCAACAGGCCTCAGCCTGAATTGACAGTAAGGCTTCCTAGGCCTCAGCCTGAATTCACAGTAAGGCTTCCTAGGCCACAGCCTGCATTGACAGTACGGCTTCCTAGGCCTCAGCCTGCATTGACAGTAAGGCTTCCTAGGCCTCAGCCTGAATTGACAGTACAGCTTCCTAGGCCTCAGCCTGCATTGACAGAAAGGCTTCCTAGGCCTCAGCCTGAATTGACAGTACGGCTTCCTAGGCCTCAGCCTGCATAGACAGTAATGTTTTCTAGGCCTCAGCCAAAATTGAGAGTACGACTTCCTAGGCCTCAGTCTGTATTGACAGTAAGACTTCCTAGGCCTCAGCCTGAATGGACAGTAAGGCTTCCTAGGCCTCAGCCCATTTCAAATAACCCGGACACCGCTGGGTCCCGAAGCTAGTCTATTATATAAAGGGGTTCCCGTCATGGAACGACCGTCCCAAACAGAGAAACCTTACAATGCAGAAACACCAAACTTGCCAACAGAAATAGGCCTCAAGCAAGGTAGGTTTGTAGCAAAGAAACTTTCCCCCCCAAAACCTAAAAGGCCCCCAAAACAACGAGTAAAAAAAACCCTACATTTCCCAGCATCCTCCAGGGCTGCCAACGACTCTCCCAGCCTCTACATTCTGACATGATTGGCTGCCAATAAGGGCGGATTTGCATAACTCCTGTACTGGCCAGCCAATCATGAACATTCACCCATAATAAACTGTCAGAGGGAGGCTAAGGCAAAGGGCTGAGGCACAAACACAAACACCCAATTCACTTCCCACAGAAAATTTACACCCCTACAAATCACAGACTACGCCCAAAATTGACAGTAAGGCTTCATTAACTTAATTTCCCTGACTAGGCCTCACTTAATGGAATGCTGTTTACGCTCTGAATTGACAGTAAGGCTTCATTAACTTGATTCTCCCGACTACGCCTCAGCTCACTGGACATTTTGTATGGCCTGAATTGACAGTAAGGCTTCATTAACTTGCTGTTCCTGACTAGGCCTCAGCTCATGGGACATTGTGTATGGCCTGAATTGACAGTAACCTACCTTGGCACACAGAGCCCCTATGATCCACGCTACATTCTACTACAGTTTGGAGGAGGGTGGACCATGGATTATGGCAGTCTTTCTCAACCAGTGTGCCGTGAGCGATCATCAGGTGTGCCGCGAGAAAAGTTCTCTGCCCCCCTTCCTTCCCCCCTCCTCCTCCTGAACTCCTGCTGCTTGGGGAGGAGAGAAGAGCCGGGCAGCAGCAAAGAAAAAGAAGGGCCGGGCACCGCCTCCTTCGGCCGTTTCCCAGCCAGCCTCAATCCGCCATGACTCCCACCAGCCTTCAATCCGCCACGACTCCCACCATGACTCTCGCCCCTCGCTCTCTGAAGCCGCACGGAGGACGAGCCCCACCCACTGAAGCCCATCCACCGCTCATGCTCCTCCTCTGTGGGAGAGCTGAAGCTGGGATAGGGGCGGGCATGGCTTCCCCTCCCTGGCTTCAGCGCTCTCACAGCTTTGCCAGCCTTGAGGGGGCAGTGCCAAGCCAGCAGTGGCAGAGCCAGCACAATGCGGGCTTGGCTCTGTCCCCTCAAGGCTGGCGATGCTGTGGGAGAGCTGAAGCTGGGGGAGGGGGTGGGGCATGGCATGGCCTGGCTCCCCGTCCCCTGGCTTCGGCGCTCCCAGCAGGTCACCATCTCCCAGCCATTCTTTACTGTGTGAGAGTGTCATTTTGTGTCATTTTGGTTGGTGGTGTGCCCCCGGATTTTTTTTAATGTTAAAAGTGTGCCGCAGCTCAAAAAAGGTTGAGAAACACTGGATTATGGGACTTGAAGTACCTCCATGGATAATGGGATTTGTACTACTTCAAAACCCATCATTCCCCACAGACCACTGTGGCCCAGAACCAAGACCGATAAAGACCAAACTTGGCACACAGTGCCCCCCATGACCCACACTCCATCCAACTGCAGTTCAGAGGAGGACACACCATGGATAATGGGATTTCAAGTACCTCCACTCACTTCCAAAGTACCCCACCCACACAAGCATCAACCTCTACCTCAACACAGCAGACGGAAAGACAAAAACATTGCATATCCACAAGCTATGCAGAACGGCAGCAACACCACACAACAACAACTCCCCCCAGGACTTCAACATCCCACCCACCAAAACAACCCACAACAACACAGCCAGGGCCCCAACAACACCATAACTAACAACAATTCCAACCCTTACATACTCAGACGTCCTCGCATCTCCTAAATAGGGCACAGCAATGCGTGCCGGGTACAGCTAGTAAATAAATAAATAAGGAGGCTGGGTTGGGGTTAGGGTTAAATGCATCCCTTTCCCCGCGTAAGAAGTGAGAGAGGGAAAGCCAGAGGCCCCGTCAGCTCTGCAGAGTTCTTTTTCTTTGCGCAATGGCAGCACCCTCTTTTTTCCAAAGGGATCAAAAGTGTGGCTATTACACAGTTAATTACGGTACACTTGATCCGTTTGGGCTCCTTCCGTTTGTGTTTCTGCCGGAGCGCTAGCCCCTGTATGGATGAAGTTGACAATAATGTACAGTGTTCGATTGTGGTTGGAATGGGAAGAATTTATTCAAGATGCATTCACAAAGTATGTTAGAGATATTTGGCTTCAAAGAGTCAATGAAAAGAATTAAGTGTACTTCTGAACCATTTCAAACATTTCATGTTTCCTGCTGGTAAGTGTCTGACACCACATCTCATGGCACTCTGGTCGCGACATAATTAAATCTAATACAGGAGCTTGTGTTTT
>JARBWK010001096.1:0-21463 GCA_030556195.1 Anolis apletophallus | reverse complement strand
ATACGATCAACCCCATCCCTCCTGACACTCATTCAGGAAAAAAGTAAAATCGTGACTGTGGGACCAGGCGCTTGCACATTAGCACAATGCAGCACTTTGGAGTGGAATTGTAATGGCAAGTTGATGGACATGGCTCAATGCTCATGTTGTGGACAGACTAAACACTGTTTTTGACTGAAGTGTATGTGTATTAGGTGTTAATGTTTAACTGTATTTTAATGCTGATTGTTTATGGTTTTATATTGTGTTTCGGCATCGAATTGTTGCCTTTTGTCATGCCGCTCTGAGTCCCCCCTCGGGGTAGAGAAGAGGGTAGAAATGATGTAAATAAATAATAAATAATAAACATTCAGGGGATTTAAAGTTCGGGATCCTATGGGCAGAAGAGATCTAAACTGATAAACATTCCTTAAAAAGAAATGTCTTTCTCCATTTGAAGATTAGGAGTTGGATTTAAATTATTGGCCGAAGAAGGGTGTTAAAAGAGTTGCAACTGTAGCATCCGATGTAGCAAAAATCAAAATTAAATAAATACCTGTTTTGGCCTTTTTGGAAAGTGATGGCTGGCTCCTTCCGCCAGCATTTATAGATTGGATGGTGATCTTGTACAGCGTAGCAGCCTTCAGCCCTGTCACCGTGCCCGGAGAACCGGTGACTATTGTTTCAATGAAGGACTCTCCGTCCTGTGCTGTCAGCAGGTAACTGGATGCTCCTGGGGCCGCCGCCCATTCTGCTGTGATACTGTTACTCAGCTTTGAATAGGCTTGTTCAATAGTAGGAATCTCAGGGCTTGAAGGGGGAGAAAGGAAAAGGAATCACAGTTATTTCAGAACTGAGAAACATGTCAGCATTCAAGGGCATGACTTTGAACTCCCCGAATGTGGTGGATTGTTTTGAATAAATGAACCCAGGAAGTACTGATCGGATGGCTTTCTGCTTCACTATATTTATTACTAGCTTGGGGACCCAGCCCTGCCCGGGTTAATTGAGAAAGGCATTGTGTGCCAAGGTTGGTCCTTATCCGTTGTTTATTTGGCTCGCAGTGGTCTCAGGAAGTGAGTGAAGGTAATTCAAGTCCCATCATCTGTGGTCCAATGTCTTCCAAACTGGAGTAGGTTGTAGTGTGGGTCATGGGGGCTGTGTGTGCCATGTTTGGTCTTAGTCAGTGGCAGGGCCGTAGCCAGGATTTTGGTTCGGGGGTTGAGTTTGGTTCGGGGCTGAGACAGGGTTTACCCTAGCAAACCTTTTGTATTGTTATCCCAATAACCCCATGAAGGTGGGATATAATGAGCATGGTGATCAGATCATGATATGAATAAACATAACAGTTTAAATAATGTACCAGTAAGGCCTTCTCGTGGACCACCCTGAGAATTTCGGGGGCTGAAGCCCCCTTAGCCCCCCTGGCTACATGCCTGGTCAGTGGATGAGGGTTGCAGCAGTTTCGGGAAGTGATTGGAGTTCAAGTCCCATCATCCATTGTCTGCCCTCCTCCAAACTGCAGTAGGATGTATTTATTTATTTATTTATTATTTATTAACTTCGATTTAGTATACCGCTCACTCCGGAGCTCAGAGCGGTTTACAAAGAAGCAAAAACACCGAGAAATAAAACAATTAAGCAGTTAAAAACATATTACACATCACAACAGATTAAAACATATTAAGAGCAACCCCCTCAGCAAAGGCTGGGGGACGGGATAAAAAACCTGGGGGGAACCATAGGCGGCAAGCGGGCAATGTGGTTGAATTAAGAGCCGAACGCCTTCCTAAAAGCCAAGTCTTCAAGGCCTTGCGAAAGGGCAGGAGAGCGCGGATGGCGCGGATCTCCTCCGGGAGGCCATTCCAGAGACTTGGGGCGGCTACAGAGAATGCCCTCCGCCGTGTAGTGGCTAGTCGGCAGGTTCCGAGGGGAGGCACCACATGTAGAGTGGGTCATGGGTACTCTGTGTGCCAAGTTTGGGACTGGTCTGTGATTTGTAGGGGCTTCAATGTTCTGTGGGAAATGAATGGGGTGAAGGTACTGCAACTCCCATCATTTGTGGCCCATCCTGCCCTACACCGCACCAGGTTGTAAAGTGGGCCAGTGGGCATCTGTGTGCCAAGTGTGGTTCCGATCCTTCTATGGTGTGGGCCACAGTGCTCTAAGCAAGTGAGTTAAAGTACTGCAAGTCCCATCATCCATGGTCCATCCTCCCTCAAACTGCACCAGGATGTAGAGTGGGTCTTGAGGGTTCTGTGTGCCAAGTTTGGTCTTGTTCTCTCATTGTTTGGGGTCGCAAAGGGGTCGCAAAGTGTTTTGGTCTGAAACTCCCACCATGCCTGACTGCCTCAGGCCTTTTCCTGACCCCCTCTGCCACTTTAGAGCATCGGAATGTTTGTGTTGGCGACTGCCTCAGGCCTTTGCCTTATCCTCCTCTGCCAGTTTAGAGGGTCGGAATGTTCGTGTTGGCTGGCCAATAGAGGCGTTATGCAAATACTCCCTCACTGGCAACCAATCATGTTGTCAGAATGTAGAGGCCGGGAGCCAATCAGAACGCTGCCACATACATACAAACATACAAACCCACAAACATTCAGCTTTATCATATATAGAGATAGAGATGGTGCAACTTTTTCTTTGAAAATGTGATAGAAAACTTATTGTTTTCAAGAACTGCTTCCATCCCAATTGTGTTAGGTACATGGGAAGTCTTCTACAAGGGTTTTTCCACATTACATTGTTACAGTTCACAAGGAAACATTCCTGGATTTTGTGTGAAAATGCAAAACTGTGAATAATAGCAAACCTCACTGAAATTACTTCTGGCCCAGAAATACAATAGAGAGAGGCTGGAGAACTTAGAAAATGCCCAGAGATGACATATTTTGTTGGATGTGAATAAATGAAACTATGAGTATGGGGGTCATACTATGATTCCACTTTAACTGCCATGGCTGCATCCATTGGAATCCTTAAATTAATGGTAAGGCACTTACCTACCTGTTATTTATTTATTTATTTATTTATTTTTATTTATGGTATTTGTACCCCGTAGCTTCTCACCCCCGCAGGGGGACTCAGCACGGCTTACATTTGCAGCACTACAGGCCGCAACACCACAATACAATTTAAAAATACACCATACAATCAACGTCATTAAAAAGCATTAAAAACATTTTAAAAAACATGACATTAAAAACCACTACGTACAACAATAATTAATTAAAGCCATCAAGCGGAGCACATTGTCAGTCCAGTCAAGTCCAAAGTGTCAATCCAGTCACATCCAAAGGTACAATTTACATCTGCTGCCCAAAGGCCTGGTCCCAGAACCACGACTTTAGCTTTTTTCTAACAGAGAGGAGAGATGGAGTCGATCTTATTTCGTTTGGGAGTGCGTTCCATAGGCGAGGGGCCACCGCCGAGAAGGCCCTGTCTCTCGTCCCCACCAGCCGCATTTGCGATGCTGGCGGGAGCGAGAGCAGGGCCTCCCCAGATGATCTTAGACTGCGAGATGGGACGTAGAGGCAGATGCGTTCGGACAAGTAAGCTGGGCCAGAACCGTATAGAGCAGGGCAGGGCCGTAGCCAGGATTTTGTTTCGGAGGGGGCTGAGTTTGGTTCGGGGCTGAGACTGGGTGGAAGAGGGTCTACCCTAGCAAATTTTTTGTATTGTTATCCCAATAACCCCATTAATGTGGGATATAATGAGCATGGTGATCAGATCATGATATGAATAAACAGAACAGTTTAAATAATGAACCAGTAAGGCCTTTTCGCGGACCACCCTGAGAATTTCGGGGGGGGGCTGAAGCCCCCTTAGCCCCCCCCCCCGGCTACATGCCTGGAGCAGGGGTGCTCACACTTTTTCAGCATGCGAGCTACTCTTAAAGAAACCAAGTCCAAAAGATCTACCTGCCCCCTCCGCCGCACGCTCCCGCGCGCTCCCGCCGCCGCGCATGCTCCTGCTGCTGTTTTCCGCCTGCGCAGCGCTTCTTCCACCTGCGGGCATTGCAGGAAGGAGAAAGCACGAGGCGGGGCATCCAGAGGGAGTGCTCTGCCCTGCCTGTCTCGCCGGCAACGGAGGCTGCACAGCTGCTTCTGGACGAGAGAGAGGCAGTGCGCTCCCTGCAGAGCCCCCGCCTCGTGCTTCCTTCTTCCTGCAATGCCCCGCAGGCGAAAGAAGCATTTGGTAACCAATCCTGCATCTTTCCAAAGCCTGCCTCCATTGCACAAATGCACAAGAGTGCTGCGGCCCCCAACAAAGACCAACAAAGACCATAGTTGCCACACACCGCCCCCATGACCCACTCTACATTCTACTGCAGTTTGGAGGAGGGTGGACCATGGATAATGGCACTTGAAATACCAAAGACCAACCTTAGCACACAATGCCTTTCTCAACTAACCCGGGCAGCGCCGGGTCCCCAAGCTAGCATTTGGTAACCAATCCTGCATCTTTCCAAAGCCTGCCTCCATTGCACAAATGCACAAGAGCGAATTAAGTGAACAGAACATTAGTTTTAGTTAAGAGAAAATGCTTCCATGAGAAGTTTGAGAATAATGTGCTAAAGCTTTTAAAAAGAGGTTCAAGGGAGGAGAAAGATCTTACAGGGACAGATGTGTTGGATGGGGTTACACTTCCCCTGAAGACGCAGGTTCGCAGCTTGGGAGTGATCCTGGACTCATCGCTGAGCCTGGAACCCCAGGTCTCGGCGGTGGCCAGGGGAGCTTTCGCACAGTTAAGACTCGTGCGCCAGCTGCGCCCGTACCTAGGGAAGTCTGATCTGGCTACAGTCATCCACGCTCTGGTCACATCCCGAATAGACTACTGCAACGCACTCTACGTGGGGCTGGCTTTGAAGACAGTTCGGAAACTGCAATTAGTCCAACGGGCGGCAGCCAGATTACTAACGGGAGCTACATACAGGGAGCATACCACCCCCTGTTGTGTCAGCTTCACTGGCTGCCTGTCCACTTCCGAGCCCAATTCAAAGTGCTGGTTTTGACCTTTAAAGCTCTATAAGGTTCTGGCCCAACTTACTTGTCCAAACGCATCTGCTGCTACGTCCCACCTCGTAATCTAAGATCATCCGGGGAGGCCCTGCTCTCGGTCTCGCCTACTTCTCAAATGCGGTTGGTGGGGACAAGAGATAGGGCCTTCTCAGTGGTGGCTCCCCGTCTGTGGAGCGCGCTTCCAAGCGACATACGATCAACCCCATCCCTCCTGGCACTCATTCAGGAAAAAAGTGAAACCGTGGCTGTGGGACCAGGCTTTTGCACATTAGCACAATGCAGCACTTTTGAGTGGAATTGTAATGGCAAGTTGATGGATATGGCTCAATGCTCATGTTGTGGACGGACGGAACACTGTTTTTAACTGAAGTGTATGTGTATTAGGTGTTAATGTTTAACTGTATTTTAATGCTGAATGTTTATGGTTTTATATTGTATTTATATTGTGTTTCGGCTACATACAGTGAGCAACCACCCCCGTTGTGTCAGCTCAATTAGTCCAACGGGCGGCAGCCAGATTACTAATGGGAGCTACATACAGGGAGCATACCCCCCCCCTGTTGGGTCAGCTCCACTGGCTGCCTGTCCAATTCCGAGCTCAATTCAAAGTGCTGGTTTTGACCTTTAAAGCTCTATACGGTTCTGGCCCAGCTTACTTGTCCGAACGCATCAGCCGCTACGTCCCACCTCGTAATTTAAGCTCATCCGGGGAGGCCCTGCTCTCGCTCCCGCCTACTTCTCAAACGCGGTTGGTGGGGATGAGAGACAGGGCCTTCTCGGTGGTGGCTCCCCCATCTGTGGAATGCACTCCCTGTGGATATAAGATCAACCCCATCCCTCCTGGCATTCAGGAAAAAAGTGAAATCCTGGTTATGGGACCAAGCGTTTGCACATTAGCACGATACTGCACTTTAGATAGGATTGAAATGGGAAACTGGTGGACAAGACCCAATGCTTCAATTATGGACGGAATACTGTTTTAACTGATGTGAATATATATGATGTATTTTAATGTTAATTAAATTTGTCCATGCCCCCCTCTGATTCAATTTCTGCCTCTGACTCTGACTCTACCTCTAGCCGTACGCTGCTGGCAGGCTCTCCATCTGAGGTACTCAGTGTTTCCTATGTTCTATCTAAGGCCCTGGGGAACGCCCCGCCGCCGGGCCTGCCAACTAACTCAGATCCCCATCATCTCCACCAACCTCCGAGGCCTCGCTCCACCTGGAAATGGCCGGAGAAGGAAGAACAGGATGGGCCAGGCAAGACGAAAGCGTCGGGAGAGAAACGGCCAGTTAAAAGGCCAGCCACACCATCAGACACCTCCCCCCCAAGTCGCTTCCGCTGGAGTTTCCATCAATGCCAGCAGCCCGGGACCTAGTACCGTCACCACCACCGACACATCTGAGCCCAATTCTGCCCCCCATCGCTCCAGCCCTCCCCCACCATTGCTGGACCCTCTGGGCTCCCACAGACCGCCATTCGGTGGTCTGGGTCAACTCCCTCGCAGAAGAGGGAAGCCCAGAAAGCACCAGAGTAGGTCCTTCCAATCACGGACCTTCTGGGGGGTGGGCTTCAGCCGGAAGGGGAGCGCCCCAGATCCGGCCACCGGTTCGGCTTCTACTAGTGACACCAAGAGCTCCTGTGAGGGCCTGAATAGACAGCTGGACAGGCCGCCCTCAAGGACTAACCGAGGGAAGGAACTACCTGGTGGCGACCAAACCCCATCACCCGCCACTCTGGTCCCTCAAATGTCGGGGAGGACTGGGACTATTGGACTGCCAGCTGAAGAATGGCCAGGGTCCCTTACTGGCTTCCCCTTTTCATGGGGTGTGCCGGAAGTTAAACCCCCTGCCGACCTTTACCACCCAAGTTCGCTAGGTATTTCAGTGATCTCGGGAAGGGGTGTGTACGGTAGGCGCAGGCCAAATGCGAGATTAACTGCGAGATCCGGACTGAGTCATAGAAGGACTCGGCCCGGCTCTGACCTGCGTCCTATCCCTAAGCACGCTGTTGATAGACATCCAGCTATCCCCCCTTCCACTCTGGTGCTGGTTAACGCCCGATCCATTCGAACAAGACCGCCACTATCAGGAGTTTTGTGAAGACCTCAAAGCGGACCTTTTCTGTATAACGGAGACCTGGCTCCAGGAGAGCGATACCACCTGTCTCCAGGAAGTGGTTCCCCTGACTACGTTGCCACGAAACAGAACAGGAACGGGGGACGGGTGGTTGGGGTGGCAATACTCTCACGTGATGGATTGCACCTTAGGGCAATCCCTGCGCTCACCACCTCGGGGCGTGAAAGTGCAGGCGGGGTGTGGGAGTCTCAGGAGAGCCTGGCGATCTTGCTGGTGTACCGTGCGCCTAGCGCACCGGCAGAGAGCCTGGCGGCTGCTGGAGGCTGTGTCGGAGTGGGCATTGAGGTTTCCTAGACTTATTGTTCTGGGGACTTCAATGTCCACGCCCGACGCAGCCTCCGTTCCATCTGCAGCCGCGGACCTAATTTCGACCATGGCGACATTAGGCCTCTCCCTCTGTAACTCGGGGCCCACGCACTCGGCAGGGCACACCCTCGACCTGGTATTTAGCGCGGGAATCCAAGTGGACCTAGCCTCCGTAATAGAGGTTCCATGGTCGGACCACTGTGCCCTAAGGATCCGGGTTGAGCAACCGCCCCTCCATGCAAGGGCGCCGAACAGATTTTGGTTCGCCCGAAGAGACTTATGGAACCCGAAAGGTTCCTGAATGCTCTGAGGGATCTGGAGTCTATCAGCGTCTCTGTTGACGAGCAGGTTCAAGCCTGGAACACCTCGTTAGCCAGAGCTCTCGACGAGATTGCCCCTAGGCGCCCTCTCCGACCCCGCAAACATCAATCCCCCTGGTATACAGAGGACCTCAGGTCGATGAAGCGGGAGAGGAGACGGCTAGAGCGCGTGTGGAGGAACCTCCGTGACGGAGCCTCAGTATCAGCTTATAAGCTATTTAAAGATACTTATGAGCGTGCTGTCAAGGCAGCCAAAAATGTGTACTTTTCTGCCTTGATAGCGTCTGCTAGCTCACGCCCGGCTCAATTGTTTAAGGTAATTCGGTCTTTGACGACGGTCCCTACTGTCCCAAAAAGCAGCGATCAGACCCCTACCGCCGGTGCTTTCCAGAGCTATTTCACAGACAAGATTCTGAATCTCCGCCAGGACCTTCCTGCCACAATTGATACAGTAAGAGAACTTGAGACCCTGTGGCCCTCCGCCGGGCCCACCCTCGACCGGTTTCGGCCACTGGACGCAGATGCTGTTGATAAGATTGTGGCTGCAACCAGGCCTACCACCTGCTCCCTCGACCCGTGCCCCTCCTGGCTTGTTAGATCCTGCCTGGAGGGGGGTTACGTGGGCCTCTGTTGAACATCGTAAATAGCTCCCTTGAGCAAGGAGTCTTCCCAGAGTGCTTTAAAGAGGCGGTGGTAGCTCCATTACTGAAGAAACCGTCACTAGATCCTGCGGTTCCCTCCAACTACCGACCAGTGTCGAACCTCTCGTACCTGGGCAAGGTAGTTGAGAGGGCAGTAATGGAGCAGTTGCAGTCCTTCTTAGATGATGCAACATGGCTAGACCCCTTCCAGTCCGGCTTCCGTTCGGGGCACGGGACGGAGACAGTCCTGGTCTCCATCACAGATCAACTCCGCTGCCAGCTCGACCAAGGCGGGTCTGCGCTGCTCGTGTTATTGGACCTCACGGCAGCGTTTGACACGGTCGACCACAATCTACTGATCCACCGCCTGGCCATGGCTGGAGTGAGGGGACAGTTCTTAAATGGCTGACCTCCTTCCTCCACCAGCGGTCTCAGCGTGTGAGGAGGGGCGAGGTGGTCTCCGAGGCTCCTCATTAGTTTGTGGAGTTCCGCAAGGGGCCATTCTCTCCCCTCTGTTATTCAACATCTACATGCAGCCGCTTGCACAGCTGGTGCGGAGTTATGGGCTGGAGTGCCACCAGTACGCTGACGACACCCAGCTCATTCTGAGGATGGAGGACAGGCCGGGATCCATCCCCGATAATTTCCAACACTGCCTCGAGGCCGTTACTGGATGGCTGCGTGCCAGTAGGTTGAGGGTGAATCCGGCGAAGACGGAGATCTTGTGGTCGGGCCGCTCGGGTGGTGTAGATGTCCAGCTTCCGACCCTGGACGGTGTGGCGCTATGCCCATCGCCTTCCGTTAAGAGCCTGGGGGTCCATCTGGACTCCCAGCTGACCATGGAGGCCCAGGTCTCCGCGGTCAGCAAGGTTGCTTTTTCATCTGCGACAGGCTCGGAGGCTGGCCCCTATATCTCCCGGAATGACCTGGCCACGGTGATCCAAGCTACGGTCATCTCAAGGCTGGATTACTGTAATGCGCTTTACGTTGGCATTCCTTTGTTGGCGACCCGGAAGCTCAAGTTGGTGCAGAACACTGCCGACCGGCTCCTGTCTGGAACCCCAGCAGGCCGCCACATCACACCTGTTTTGCAGGATCTGCACTGGCTCCCAATTGAGCACCGGATCTCCTTCAAGGTGTTGGTTCTTACCTTTAAGGCCTTGCATGGCCTGGGGCCAGCGTACTTGAGGACCGACTCACCCCATACTGTCTCCCCGAGATCACTACGCTCCGAGGATGCTAATTTGTTAGAGATACCCTCAGCGAAATCGGCTAAACTGACATCTACTCGCCGGAGGGCGTTCTCCGTTATAGCTCCTACGCTGTGGAACGCCTCCCGGCTGGAACGCGGGCTATAAAGGACCTGCTCCCGTTTAGACGCGCCTGCAAAACTTATTTGTTTAAGCAGGCCTTCGGTGAGTAGGTCCTGCCCATGTTCCGCTTTAGCCGCTGTCCTGGGGTGTCACGTTATCTAATTTCTGAACTGTACCTGGGGTTTTATATTTTGCTGTTTTAACTGTTTAATTGTCTTAGATGTTTTATCGCATTGCTTGTGTGTAGTTGTACCTTCGGTTCCTGTGAGCCGCCGCGAGCCTCAGGGAGTCGGCGGCATAGAAACCCGAATAATAATAATAATAATAATAATAATAATAATAATAATAATAATTGTATTTTAACTAATTCTAATGCCTGCTGTATTTTAATGTATTTAATTTTAACTGTTTTTGGGTTTTTATTATATGTATGCTGTGTTGGCATCAAATTGTTGCCGTTGTTAGGCCTCTCTGAGTCCCCCCTCCCTCGGGGGTTGAGAAGAAGCAGGGTAGAAACGGTGGAAATAAATAAATAAATAAATGTAGCCTGACAATAATACAATGATATTACTTTAAAATAGAATTACTCAAGAAGGGCAGAGTGTAAGCCTGTAATTTGAAACACTGATAGCAATTTCACAAAAAAACCCTCCAAAAAACAGGTTTTCAGAGATTTTTGGCAGTATTAGAGGAGCACTTCTTCCACCAGCAAGAAGAGCTGTTTTTGAACAATATTTCCATTGTAGTGAGCCAAGACATTATTTCATTCATTCAGGGTTAGTCAGCCCGCAATGCAGATATGTCTCCCTTTTCCACCATTAGACATTCTGATTAGACCTATTTAATAAAGGATTCTAGCTTTCAAAGCTCGCTCCAGACCTACTCTTGTGTAAGCAAGTATTACGGCATCATCTGCATATAAAAGTGGGGGGTATGCTCACTGTCGATAGTTTGGGATTATAGCTAGGGATTATTCAGAAATAGGAGGCAAAGTAATTGAGATCTCTCCTTTTTCTTAAATTGAGGCCAGATGTGAAATTTCTGTCTCTATTATTATTATTATTATTAGCCTTTATTTATACCCTGCCACCATCTCCCCAAGGGGACTCGGGGTGGCTTACATGAGGCCATGCCCATCAGTACGGTTACACAATATAACACAAAACACCAGGAAAAAATACATAAAATACAAAACAATATAAATAAACAATACAACATTATAAAATCAAAACATTAAAACACAGTAAACATGAACATATTGGGCAGGGCCTTTTTTATGCTAGTTGTCGTTCACCAGCTTTATTCAAATCCCCCTTGACATTCCTCCAATCACCACTCACCTTCCTGCTTTCCGTTTTCTCATTCCTCCAGCCAGCCCTATACGTTAGTGCTATAATACAGTATAACCAACTTCTACCGGCCCAGGGGCCTGAATTCCGGTCACTGATGACCTGGGGGGCCGTAGGGTCTGCCCGCGGCTCTGCCCACGCCCCCGGCTCCACCCCAGCTCCGCCCCCGCCCCGCCCTCGCCCCTGCATGCATACAGTCAAATATAATATTTTACTAACATTAAATGCAGGGTGGGAATTCAAAAGGGGCATCCATACAGTCAAATATAATATTTTACTAACATTAAATGCAGGGTGGGCATTCAAAAGGGGCATCCATACAGTCAAATATAATCTTTTACTAACATTAAATGCAGGGTGGGCATTCAAAAGGGGCATCCATACAGTCAAATATAATCTTTTACTGAGATAAAATACAGGGATAAAGTATTAAATTATTTTAATTTAATATTAAATATATTTAATTCCATCCTCCCCTCTTCCCTTATTTTAATTTAATATTAAATATATTTAATTCCATCCTCCCCTCTCCCCTTATTTTTATTTAATATTAAATATATTTAATTCCATCCTCTCCTCTCCCCTTATTTTTATTTAATATTAAATATATTTAATTCCATCCTCCCCTCTCCCCTTATTTTTATTTAATATTAAATATATTTAATTCCATCCTCCCCTCTCCCCTTATTTTAATTTAATATTAAATATATTTAATTCCATCCTCCCCCCTTATTTTTATTTAATATTAAATATATTTAATTCCATCCTCTCCTCCCCTTATTTTAATCTAATATTAAATATATTTAATTCCATCCTCCCCTCTCCCCTTATTTTTATTTAATATTAAATATATTTAATTCCATCCTCCCCTCCCCTTATTTTAATTTAATATTAAATATATTTAATTCCATCCTCCCTCTCCCCTTATTTTAATTTAATATTAAATATATTTAATTCCATCCTCCCCTCTCTCCTTATTTCATCTTTAAATATATTTAATTTTATATTTAATACATGAGGAGATGGGGGGAGGGAATGAGGAGCCCCCTGAGGAGCCTGCTTCGCTTACCTTTTCCAAACGCGCAGGATCCAGGAGTACCCCCGACGAGAGGGGCGCCCGACCGACTGAGTCAGAAGGTCCTAATCGCGTCTTTGGGCCTCAGCGATCCAGTAGTAGAGTAACCGAAGAGTATCGCGAGAATACGCAATCCACACGGGATTTCGCTGTCAACGCCCGGCATGATTTCGCGTTGACAGCGAAATCCTGTGTGGATTATGATTCTCGCGATACTTGCTCCAAACCCGGAAGTAGGTATTTTTTTAAATTTTTATTATTTATTTTATTTTTCAATTCTTATTTTTGTATTAAAAGCTTAGGGGCCGGAGGGAAGGGGCTGGGGGGCCATATACGGCCCCTGGGCCGCCAGTTGGACAGCCCTGGTATAACCTATACATCCTGAAACATGGGTCACCTATCGCCGACACCTACGACTCCTCGAACACTTTCATCAGCACTGCCTACGCACAATCTTAAATATACACATGTGACGAATGTTGCTGTCTTTGAGCAAGCAGGGATCACCAGCGTTGAGGCCATGCTATTGAGAACACAGCTGCGCTGGGCAGGGCACGTCTCTGGGATGGAGGACCACCGCCTCCCAAAGATACTACTCTATGGTGAACTCACCACGGGTCAGCGCAAGAGAGGTGCCCCCAAAAAGGGATATAAGGACTCCCTGAAACAACATCTCAGGCTCGGTCAGTTTGATCACCAACAATGGTCCACCCTGGCATTGGTCAGGAATTATCTTACATTCAATCATTGAAAGAACACTGGAACAGCCAAGTGTTTAGGCTCCTCCTAAAGACTGCCAGGGTGGGGGCTTGTCTGATATCTTTGGGGAGCGAATTCCAGAGCTGAGGGGCCACTACAGAGAAGGCCCTCTCCCTCGTACCCACAAGTCGCGCTTCCGATGGAGGCGGGAGCGAGAAGGGCCTCTCCGGAAGATCGAAGAGAACACTTGGGTTCGTAGATGGAGATGTGGTTGCATAGGTAGGCGGGTCCCAAACCGTTAAGGGCTTTGTAGGTAAGAAGCTGCACGTTGAATTGGGACCGGAAGATGAACGACAGCCAATGGAGCTCTTTAAATAGGGGGGTTGAGCGTTCCCTGTAGGACGCTCCAATTAGTAATCTAGCTGCCACCCATTGGACCAATTGAAACTTCCGGGCCATCTTCAAGGGCAGTCCCACATAGAGTGCATTACAGTAGTCCAATCTAGATATAACTAAGGTGTGGACCACTGTGACCAAATCCGACTTAGATTAAATATATAGAACTAGCTGTACCCGGCACGCGTTGCTGTGCCCTATTTAGGAGATGCGAGAAAGTCTGAGTATGTAAGGGTTGGAGTTGTTGTTAGTTATGGTCTTGGTGGGGTCATGGCTGTGTTGTTGTGGGTTGTTCTGCTGGGTGGGATGTTGAAGTGCTGTGGAGTTGTCGGTGTGTGGTGTTGCTGGCGTTCTGCATAGCTTGTGGATATACAGTGTTTTTTTGTCTTTCCGTCTGCTGTGTTGATGTAGAGGTTGATGCATGTGCAGGTGGGGTACTTTGGAAGTGAGTGGAGGTACTTGAAATCCCATCATCCATGGTGTGCCCTCCTCTAAACTGCAGTTGGGTGGAGTGTGGGTCATGGGGGCACTGTGTGCCAAGTTGGGTATTTATCGGTCTTGGTTCTGGGCCACAGTGGTCTGTGGGGAATGAAGGGTTTGAAAGTACTACAAATCCCATAATCCATGGAGGTACATCAAATCCCATCATCCATGGTCCACCCTCCTCCAAACTGCAGTAGAATGTAGCATGGGTTATAGGGGTTTTGTGTGCCATGAGCTGAGGCCTAGTCGGGAAAATCAAGTTAATGAAGCCTTACTGTCAATTCAGAGCTTAAACAGCATCCCATTAAGTGAGGCCTAGTCAGGGAAATCAAGTTAATGAAGCCTTACTGTCAATTTTGGGCGTGGTTTGTGATTTGTAGAGGTTTAAATTTTCTGTGGGAAGTGAATTGGGTGTTTGTGTTGGTGACTGCCTCAGGCCTTTGCCTTATCCTCCTCTGACAGTTTATTATGGGTCAGAATGCTCATGTTGGCTGGCCAATAGAGGCGTTATGCAAATACTCACTCACTGGCAACCAATCCTGTTGTCAGAATGTAGAGGCCGGGAGATTCGTTGGCGGCCGCGGAGGATGCTGGGAAATGTAGTTTTTGTATTGTTGTTTTGGGGCCTTCTAGGTTTTGGGGAAAGTTTCTTTGCTAAAAACCTACCTTGCCTGAGGCCTATTTATGTTGCCAAGTTTGGTGTCTCTGCGTTGGATGGTTTCTCTGTCTCTGTCAGTCGTTTGACGACGGACCTCCTTTTATATAATAGACTAGCTGTACCCGGCACGCGTTGCTGTGCCCTACTTAGGAGATGCGAGATGTAAGGGTTGGAAATGATGTTACTTACGGTCTTGGTGGGGTCATGTAGGCATGAATTGCGCACTTTCTATGTGTGCTCCAAATGATATGTGTGCTCCAAATGATGTCATCTGGAAGCATGAGTTGTATTGTCTTATATAGCGGAGGAAGTGTTTTGATTCTGGAGTGTGTCCACTCAGCAAAGTCTGTAGTGGTTGTGGAGGAGTGGCAAGTGGTGGTAGAGAGACTTTACCGGCTAGGCAGCACATTCCTGTTGTTTCTGCTGGGTATTTCAGGGCTTTGCAGTGTGTGCAGATGTGCGTTAGGGTGCCAATGTCGGCCTCTGGCACCATGCTGTAGTCTTCTGCAGCGTTGTATCTGAAGGCTAGGCGGTGGAATTGGTTGTGGTGTTTTTGAAGTTTGTTTTTCTGTGTTGCGACGTCATGTTTCTGCGCTCCTTGCGCTGCTGTTGTGTTGCATTTCTGCGTCTTTGTTGTTCCTGGCTGCGCGCTTCTTCTTGTCGTGCAGTTCTTTGCATTTGGTTCTCAGCTGTGCGTGACGTGCATTGACCTGTTGTCTGTGTCTCTGCTGCGCAGTGTGTTTCTGTTCTGGCGTTTGTTCTGCTCTTTTTTGTTTGATGTATGTAGCGTTGTGAGTGTGTCGT
This sequence comes from Anolis apletophallus, assembly GCA_030556195.1. Taxonomy (NCBI): domain Eukaryota; kingdom Metazoa; phylum Chordata; class Lepidosauria; order Squamata; family Anolidae; genus Anolis; species Anolis apletophallus. Next base: position 6,281 of record JARBWK010001096.1, on the reverse strand, counting down.
CAATGCTGTTATTTTTAGAAGGCATAGCTTGTCTTTTTGGGTCAGTTTCTGTCTGTGTGGAAGGAAGGAATGGTTTTTGTTTGTGGTGGTGGTAGGTGTTGTGTGTGCGGGGTCCCGTAAGGTTGGTGGGATGGGTTGTGATTGGAAGTTGTGTTGTGTTGTGTGGGGAGGAATTGCTGGAGAATTGCTCCCTCATAGAGTTTGGTTTTGACAGTTTAACCCTCAAACACCAACGGACAACTGAAATCTCTCAGCATTCTATCCTAGACTTGGATGGCTCCTGCCAGCGTTGCTATGGTTACTCTTCCTCTCTGCATTTTTGTGTGGGCCGATGTCGGCCAATGGCATTTGCTGGCAGCCACGGAGGATGCTGGGAAATGTAGTTTTTTACTCGTTGTTTTGGGGGCCTTTTAGGTTTTGGGGGGGAAAGTTTCTTTGCTACAAACGTACCTTGCTTGAGGCCTATTTCTGTTGGCAAGTTTTGTGTTTCTGCGTTGTAAGGTTTCTCTGTTTGAGGTAGTCTTCACATGACGACTGTTCCTTTATATATATAGATGTTGCCCAAGTAAAGACTTGGAATTCAATGCATGGAATATTTTAGCTCATTTTATTACAGAAATTATCTATGGACTTGGTTTTCCTGTTGGTTCACATGTTCATTAAATGAGAAGACTCTTAGGCCTGTGCCTGGAGGTCCAAATTCTGTTCAGAGACAAATTTTGGAGTCATATATGGACCCAAATTGGATTGATCTGGATCCCTAATTGAGATCTGGAAATCCAAATCCACAATCCATCATTGCCTTGACCCTAAAATGTCCAGAGAGTGGCCGGAGATTCCACAGAACCCGTTAACATGAGTCTGAAGACATCTTTTTAGAAACATTACATTTTTTTTTCAAAAACAAGCAAATCAGCTTATTGTGTAAACTACTTCCTACTAACCTGTTAATTGCATAGTATGGGCTTCGGCCAGTAAAACCATATTGATGTCAATAGCCTCCACTTTCACTGTGTAGACTGTGTCGGGAGACAGTGATGTCAGAGTGCCTACAACGGTAACATCCGTGAAATAAGCCATCAAAGAGTGGCCCACTGTGTTCACAGGTGATGCCATTACTCTATAAGAAAAAGCTCCTGGAAATTTGGACCATCGGATGTAGAGACTCGTTGAGGTCACATCATATACAGACACAGTGAAACCTGGAAAAACATAGAGAGCCAAGAAGACGGAAGGTACATCACAAACCATTGAATTAGCACTTTCCTCTACTCAGGGATTGTTTAGGAGGATTTTGAATCTCTTAATGCCAATTTTTCAGGGTCACGCTGAAATTTGCTGGGCTCTTTGAGGAGGTTAATGTTATATGGTCATGCCTATACATGCATGGATGTGCTTTTAACATATTAGGTTTTCTTACGTTCTGCAGCTCACAGTGGATGTAGGCGTCTCCAACACTGTGGGTGGCATTTCTCCGATTAAGTTAGTTATATATAAAATGAAAACATGCCACCCTACATCTCATGAGTTTGTGGAAGAAGAGTGAGATGAAGATATTTTGTGGAATACGTTCAGTTTGAGCAGAATGCCATGCAGTGAAATTGTGAAGCTTACCATTGTATGCACATTGTGCCTAGAGATAGTGCCATTTAAGTTAGTGCAGTTTACTTCTGAGTATCTATGTATAGGACCCCACTATTGGTATAGTGCAGGGGTCAGGAACCTATGGCTCGGGAGCCAGGTGTGGCTCTTTTCATAATTGCATCGGGCTCTCCAGAGCAGCCCGGGCACTCCTTCCTCTTCCTTCCTTTCTTTCTCCCCTTCACCCTTTCCTTCTCATTCTCTCCTTCATTTTCCCTCCCTCTCTCCCCTTCCTTCTTTCCTCCATTCTCCCTCTTCTTTCCTTCCTTCCTTCCTCTTCTTTCCTTTCTCCCCCTTCACCCTTTCATTCTCCTTCTCTCCTTCCTTTTCCCTCCCTCTCCTTCCTTCTTTCCTCCATACTCCCTCTTCCTTTCTCCCCTTCAGCCTTTCCTTCTCCTTCTCTCCTTCCTTTTCCCTCCCTCCCTCCCTCTCCTTCTTTCTTTCCTCCATTCTCCCTCTTCCTTCCTTCCTTTCTCCCCTTCAGCCTTTCCTTCTCCTTCTCTCCTTCCTTTTCCCTCCCTCTCTCCCCTTCCTTCTCTCCTCCATTCTCCCTCTTCCTTCCTTTCTCCCTTCACCCTTTCCTTCTTCTTCTCTCCTTCCTTTTCCCTCCCTCTCTCCTTCTTTCCTCCATTCTCCCTTTTCCTTCCTTCCTTCCTTCCTCTTCCTTCCTTTCTCCCTTTCACCCTTTCCTTCTCCTTCTCTCCTTCCTTTTCCCTCCCTCTCCCCTTCCTTCTTTCTCCATTCTCCCCCTTCACCCTTTCCTTCTCTCCTTCCTTTTCCCTCCCTCTCTCCCCCTTCCTTCTTTCCTCCATTCTCCCCCTTCACCCTTTCCTTCTCCTTCTCTCCTTCCTTTTTCCCTCCCTCTCCCCTTCCTTCTTTCCTCCATACTCCCTCTTCCTTCCTTCCTTTCTCCCCCCTTCACCCTTTCCTTCTCCTTCTCTCCTTCCTTTTCCCTCCCTCTCTCCCCTTCCTTCTTTCCTCCATTCTCCCTCTTCCTTCCTTTCTCCCTTCACCCTTTCCTTCTTCTCTCCTTCCTTTTCCCTCCCTCTCTCCTTCTTTCTTCCATTCTCCCCCTTCACCCTTTCCTTCTCCTCTTCTTTTCTTTCTTCCCCCCCCTCTCCTCTGTCTTTCTTTCTTTCCCCCTTCCTTCCTTCCTTCCTTCCGTCTTCTCTTCCTTCCCAGAGTCCTGAGCGTGCCTTTTGCAGAGCCAGGTCTGAAGCGTCCCGTCATTCTGCCGGCGGAATCTGTTTCTCATCATATATACGTGTATACTCACATTTGGATGAATGCAGTCTTGAAATATAATATATATATTACATGGCTCTCACTGAAATACATTTCCAAATATTTAGCTTTTATGGCTCTCTGAGTCAAAAAGGTTCCCGTCCCCTGGAATAGTGTAATAGTGAATGAGTTGTACGCAAAGAAATATCCTGTTCAAATATCAGTTTCAGGCAAATGTCAACTAGACTGTCTTAGGCCCCTTCTACACTGCCATATAATCTAGATTATCAAAGCAGAAAATCCATGTTACCTGCTTTGAACTGGATTATATATGTCTAGACTTCCATATAATCCAGTTCAAAGCAGATAATCTGGGTTTTAGATGACAGTGTAGAAGGGGCCTGAAACAATCCAAGTCTTTCAACCTCAGCATCTTGCCCTGCAGCCAAGCGATATTATAACAATGGTAATAGTACTCATTCTCCTTGAAGCATACCTTTAAGTCTCATGGTCAAAGTAGCCATTAAGGAGACTATGTATCCCATGTGATAAACCAGGTTTTTTTACTCACACAACAGAGGGAAGGTTTACCAAGGATGTATTTCTCAGCAACTTGCAAATTAAGGTTGTCTTTGCCTTCAAGAGACCGGTCACAAGACAAAGCATGCAAAATAAGCAACCAAAATAAGGGGGTGCTGGCGCTTCGAATATAATATAACTTCCGAAAATTTCTGAAAAAATTTCAAAATTAATTCGTAAAAATTCCCAAATTTCGGAATGGCTTTGTTACTGGCGGACGCGCATGTTTGACCCAGATTGGACGTGGGATTTCTTCCCTCCACATGAGAACTGGAGGAAATGTGGGTTTCCCCCTGTTCTCATACGGAGGGATGTTATCCCGCGTCCAATCTGGGTGTTTAACTTTGCTACTTCAAATTTGCAAAAAACACTTTCGGGTTGCTTAAATCGCTTCAAAAACGCTTCAAAAGTAAATTAGATCTGAATTTATAACGACTTTCATAGCAATCCGAAAAACCTAACAATGCCTATTAAGTAGCACTATGATGTGCTTAAATAATAAAAGTCAGATTATATTTTGTCACACCAGTACTTTTGTCTGTAACCATGAACTTAAGAGTTGTTAAAAGCAGGAGAAATATATACAAAATTGAATATAAAAATTTCAATGTATTTTTTATCAATTTTTTTAAAAAATCACTATACGGGTAATTGTAACAGAACACAATTTTAATATTTAAACTAGCTGAACCTGGCACGCATTTCTGTGCCCTATTTAGGAGATGGTAGAATCTCTGAGTATGTAAGGGTTGGAACTGATGTTATTTATGGTCTTGGTGGGTATGTGTATGTGTATATATGTATGTGTGTGTGTGTATATGTGTGCTTGTATATATGTCTTTGTGTATGTATGTGTATATATGTATATGTGTGTATGTCTATATGTGTGTGAATGTGTGTATATATGTGTACATGTGTGTATGTGTGTATGTATTTGTATATATATATAGATAGATGTATGTATGTGTGTGCATGTGTTTGTATGTGTGTATGTATGTGTATATATGTATATTTGTGTATGTCTATATGTGTGTGAATGTGTGTATATGTATATTTGAATGTGTGTATGTCTATATGTGTGTGAATGTGTGTATATGTGTATTTGAATGTGTGTATATGTGTATTTGAATGTGGATGTGTATATATATTGGTGTGGTGTAGTGTGGTGGACAGGAAAGGTAGGAAAGAGGGAAAGAAGGTAGGGGAACGACCCCAGGAAGGTCTAGGCCCCTGAGAGAAGCAAGGGCGAACCCAGAAAGAAAACTGGAAAAAGGGAGGATAGCTATTACCGAGGGGTGGCTGCGGTTTCGGCGGGTCCCAAGGGAGGCCGGGCCAGTGGCAATGTTATTGGACGTGGGCGGTCTTCGCCTTTGTTTGGTGTCTTTGGCCTCGGCTGTTTCGTCCTTGGCCTCCGGCTTCCTGAGGGAAGCAGGGAGGGAGCTCTGGTTCTGTGGGTGCCGCAGTGGTTCTCCTCCTCTCTCACCTCTCTGGAGGTGGGGGGGGCAGTGTGAAGTAGCTGGGAGGACGGGAGGAGGCGGCGGAGGGGGTTGAGGAAGCGGGTATTGCGCCGGCCGCCTGACCCTGGCCCGGAAAGGCTTGGAGATGGTGGAGAAGGCGGGGACGGGCAGGGGACTACAGCTCCCAGAAGGCCCCGCGCGGCCACTCTGGCCTATTTCCGGCCCTGTCTCCGCCCTTCTTCCGAGTGAGCCGCGCGGAGCCTTCTGGGAATTGTAGTCCCGTGGCCGCGCTGTTCTCCCTCGCGGTTTCACTGCCTCTCCTGGTGGAAGCGGGCGGCACTGCGGCGGCCTCCTCCCGCAACGTGGGTGTTGCGAAGCATGCGGAAAGCGGCGTGGAAGCGGCGGAGGAGGTGGACATGGCGGCGGCCGTGCTGGTGGGGTCCGGGAGCTGCGTGGAGGCGGCGAAGGAGGCTTTGAAGGTAGCGGAGGAGGTGTGCTCGGTGGCGGTGGCACGGGGCCGGGTCCTGGAGTGGTTGGTAGGTGGGGAAGTAGGTGGTGATGGCACCTGGGACGGAGGGAGAGGGGTTGCGGTTTTGGGGGGGGGGGCGCCATTGTCCCTAGTGGGGGAAGGAGGGAATTGCAGTGGAGTGAGCGCCGCAACGTTGTGGTCTATGGCTGCAGTTTTGGGGGTGTGATTTTAGGGTCTTGCGAGGTACTTAGGGCGGATTTTTGTGCCATTAATGTACCTCGTGGTAGGTGGTAATGTATTGGGTGGTTTTTGTGCCTCGGGGGCGTATAGTTTTCCTGTCCATTTGCCATCAAATAATTATAAAACTGGATCCCAACACTTTTTGAAATAGCCATCTCCAAAGGAATGTTTTGCTTTTCATTATTTGGTATAGGCATAACCTGTAAGCAATTGTTGTTGTTTTTGTTGTATATACCAGATGCCATGAATATAACTTGACTATTTTTTTAAAAAAATATTTATAACAATATATTTATGGATTAAAAGAGCAATAAAGGAGAAATTTTCAGTTAAAAAAAAATAATAAACCACTGTAGAAGGAAATACCTTTCGAGTTTTACCTGTGTTAGCGGAAAGAACCTGTAAAAGAAGATTTAAAATGTTAATAATGCAATGAGAAATGGGTCGTATGGAGATCTCTCATTTGTTTCTGTTTCTGACAATAGAACCTTAAGCCATTTGCTCAATTAGATTTAGTTCCTCATTCGGACTTTAGCCAGACCTCAGCTTTATAAACATCGCAAGACAACTATTTCCTTAAACAAAAGTGTGAATAACTACCACATATATCATTTTATTTTGGCTGGTACAGCAGCTACAGAGCTATTTATTTATTATTTTATTCATTATTT
>JARBWK010001095.1:0-21464 GCA_030556195.1 Anolis apletophallus | reverse complement strand
TCCTACCTTCTCTGCTGGCAGGAAGCCCGGAACTAAAGTTGCAAAGAAAAGAACAGAGAGGCTCCAAATTGATAGCGTGCACTGTGAGAAAAGGAATGTTTATAGAAGGCTATTGTTCTCATTTTTAGTAATGACAGAGAAATGATGTAAATGATTTGAATGATGTTTATTGGATTATTGAGATGTCATGTAACAACAGTAATCACCAGCCAATTATGATTGTTTTAACCATGAAGAAGGGGTGGGTTTAACTAACTGGAATCCATTGAGGTATAAATGTCTTTGCATGAGATGTATCGAGGTCCTTTGCCCCTACCTGCAGCTGCGTTCTGCTGGCAAAAATACCCACCAGCTGGTGATCGAAAATAAACCTTTTTGTTTTTCATCCTACTTCACAGTTGTCACGCGTTCTCCCTCATCCTAGTATCCGCACGTTCGGGCAGCGTTGGTAAGGTTAACTTGGTACTTGGAGTTCTAGAACTCCCGGTTCTGCTTCAGTCCCATTAAGATGCATAGCCACCACCGAAATGAGAGTACTATTGGCTCTGTCCATCTTTCTTGCGTTGGACCACCATTACCCGGATTGGGAGCGATGGTATCAGACGACTCTTCTGTGGCCTTCTTCTTCTGTGTGCCCCTTAAATAGGGCGTCGCAAAGTATTTGTAATCCTCAGGCGAAGGGGGTTGCTTGGATCCACGGAAGACTCCAAAGCAACCGGCGCCCTTTTCACCCGTGTGTAGTGGATCCATGGACGAATGCCTTCCACCTTTATAGCTGTTGGTGTGCTCAGCAGCACGGTGAAGGGACCTCTCCATCTGGGCAGCAAAGGGCGTACCTGCCATTCTTTGACCAGGACGGATTCGCCAACTGAAAAAGAGTGAAGAGAAGTAGACAGGAGAGGAGGTCGCAAATCTGCAGTATATTGACTAAGTTTCTCTAGCTGTTTCCCTAACATCTGGACATCTTGCAGGGTTTGCTGGTGTCCTAACACGTGACTATCAGAAGTCAGTCCACACATAGGTTTTAAGTTCAATGGAGGCCTGCCATATAAACGCTCAAAAGGTGACAAGCCTGTCTTTTTGTGAGGGGTACATCTGACCCTCAGGAGGGCTAGAGGTAAAGCCATCCTCCAGTTCAACTTAGTCTCTTGGCAAATCTTTGCTAAACAGTTCTTTAAAGTTCGATTGGCTCTTTCTGCCCTCGAAGATGATTGCGGATGATAAGCACAATGAAGTTTCCACGTGATCCCTAGTAATTTACACAGTCCCTGGATCACGTGGTGGACATAAGCAGGAATTTCTTCTACAGTATCTCTACTAATCGGGTACTGGGCCTTTCTCACGGGCAAATGTCCAGTTCTTATCTCTATCACCACAGGGGCAACAAATCTTGGAGTTCTTTTCCCAGCACCAAAATGTCTCTTTCTTTCTAACATGTTGCAATCTATACAATCTGTATCAGTAAGCTCCAACTGGCCTGATTCTATGAATTCCAACCTTGCCCTTATCTTCGCTAGAATGTCTCTTCCCACTCAGCTTCCTCCTCTTCCTCCTGCATAGCTTTTCCTGACTCTCTGACTGGACTTTTGACTCTTTTTGCAACTTGCATCACTTTCTTCTGACATTTCCTCCACACAGTCTTTTCGCCAATGGCCCTCTTTTGCAACGGGCACACTGGTTTCGACCCAATTTAAACTGTCCTCCACTGTTTCCTCTTCCTGACCCTCTGCCACGACTATTTCCTTTTCCTCTTCCTGACCTTTCTTCAAACATGCTCACCAAAACTCTATATCCCTCTCTCTTCTTCCTATCCTTCTTCTCTTTTTCCACCTGCTCCCTTGCCATAAACACTTGATCAGCAATAGCTAACAGTTCATTTAAAAAGGTCCCCCATAGCACGCAGCTGCTCAAAATATGGGGGGGTATTATGTTTCCAATTAAAATGTCCGAAGAAGAAAACGGAACTATTTGGTAGGCTTGTTGAACCCTGTTATGCACGTCCAGTAGTGGGACCTGCCTTATAGGACACTCTAATGCCCCTCTCTCCACCTCCTCTTCTCCCCTTGCTTCCTGCCCCCTGGTTTTTCTTCTGGTTCTCATTGGAGAAGCGGCTCGTCTTACACTGTGCCTTCTGTGTAAATCCGGAGAGCGCTCTATCGCCCTTGTGGATTCAAAGGAGCTGCTCCGCTGCACTTTGGGGGGTCGCACAATCAACCTCCCTGCTGCTTCGGGGCACTCATCATCTTCTCCCTCTCTGCTTTGGGGACGCACTATCATCCTGCCAGCATCAGGGGTTGGACATCTCGCTTCTCTCTCTATCTGTCTTGCTTCTTCCAGGGGGTAATTAATCTTCATGGAGAGAGGGGCCTGATAGGCAGGCGGCTCTTCACAAAACAGGTCCCTTTCTGAAGGGGAAACAGGGAATGTCACTATTGCTGGTGGCTGAAATGGAGGGGCCGGCGCGGGCTGGGACGCTGGTCTGGCAGACGGAAACGTCCCGCTTGAACCCGCATTTGCCTGGCTCCCTAATTCGAATTGGATAGTCATTGGGAAATTTTACTGGAGTTGAAATTGGTGCAACGGGAACAGGAAGGAGTGCTTGGCTGCCAGGAACGGCGAAGCGGGGATAACTGAGATTGGCGTTGCTGGGGCAACAGGGACCTCCTCAGATTGCCTCACAGCCTGCGTCATCTGGGCTGCTGAGCTTGTTCCAAAGGTGGGGGCTAAAGCTGGAGCTTGCTCTGTGATGTTCAAACTTGCATAGAGCGGAGGCTGCCCCCTCCCCCATCCTGGTTGGGGCAATCTGTCTCTCTCTCCTCCTTCTCCTTAAGGGGGGAAGGTCTTCTTGTTCCGCCGGCAGCACCGGAGGCTTTCTTTCTACCTTTCTGTTTACAAAGCACCCTTTCTTCTCACGGATCTTTGGGCCAGCCCACCAAACCCCTTGAGCGACCATGGTTCCCATGTTGCAGAATAAATCCACTGGTCGTTTGGATGGACTGCAAAACCCCTGTGTTTGGCCATCCGATCTCACGGACGGACGGCCAAACCTCTGTGCACAGATTACTAAGTTCAAAAGATTTCATCTCTTGGGGGTTTCCTTCTACTGCCAACAGGCAGAACCTGTCCCAGTTATCTAACACACATTGCAAAGGGGTCTCTTTCTTCTGCGTTGATCCTGCACTCCCCATTTCTCTTGCCTGAGATCAAACCCCACTGCAGTGCTCTCCCAACCCCAATGTGTGTTCCCTCAGTGTTAAAGTGCTTGAAATAGACTATACTTGCCAGCTCCTGAAGACCCGGGACTCGCGTCTCGCCTCCCGCGTCACCACTTGATTTGCGTCGGCTCTTGGCGAACGGACCTGACGTCGCCTCCGACTCTCTGCGCTTGTGCCGGTTTGCTAGCCCACAACGGCTGGGCACCTTGTTACTGTGTCCCGGACTTTTACACCTGCCGGCTCTCAAGGGGCTGCTTCCCAGCTGCCCCTTCCTTTGGCTTTGAGTTCACCTATAACTTTAGTTGCAGTCTCTCCCGGGTCCACAGGCGTTCCTTTGGGGCGAACCAGGCGGCCGGCTCAGTGCAAAAAGTGGTCAAAAATAGGCGGGGCCCCTCCCAGCCCTCCTGGGTCGCCTCACCTTACTAGCCCGGGAGCGGGGGCTGTCCACAACGGGGACCGTGTTTGTTTTTCCTCACCACAGACCCGTCTAAATACCTTTTAAATCACGTCGGGGTCACCAAATGAAGCAGCCAAATTAAGGAGTTATGGAACTCCAAGTACCAAGTTAACTTTACCAAGCTACCTGATCGTGCGGGCGCAAGGATGAGGAAGAACACACGGCAACTGTGAAATAGGTGAAAATCAAAAGGATTTATTTCTGGCACCAGCTGGTGGGCTCTTGCCAGCAGAACACGGCTGCAGATAGGGGCAAAAGACCCCGTCACTTCTCATACAAAGACATTTATACCTCAATGGAGTCATTTCAGTTAAGCCCACCCCTTCTTCATGGATAAAAACAATCATAATTGGCTGGTGATTACTGTTGCTTTCATGACATTTCATTAATCCAATAAACAGTACATTTTCATTAGCATCACATCTTTAAGTCACACCTTTGAATGAGAACAATAGTCATTTATAAGTTAGTCCTTTCTCACAGTACAGCTATCAATCTTGAGTCTCTAATGTCCCTGATTTGAAACATTGACTTCCAGGCTCCGTGCCAGCAACGGAGGGGGTCAGACTCTCTGTCATGCGCAGTGCTTTCTTTATTCGCATTAAGTTCTCCCATAGCACAATCTGTACTGCTTTTCACCCATCTAGCCTATGTTATCTCAAGTCAGGCACAGGGTGTATTAGAATGCTTCAATCACAGTGTTATTCTCATATTGCAAGTGCCTGTCTGATTCTTGGCACAGGAACCCGCATTTCAAAGCTAAACACGCATGTAGCATCACTCTCTGACTGTACTTTTTGCACGGAAAAGTACCAAACCCACTTTAGGAAATGTAGGGAAATGAAACTAAAGCAGTTTTGGTACTTTCTGTACAGGAGAAAGGTCAGAGAGTGATGCTGCACACGTGTAGAGCTTAGAAAAGTGGGTTTCTGTGCCAAGAATCAGGCAGGCACTTGCTCCGTGAATAATACACTGTGATTGGTGTTTCTAATCAATGCTATGGTTTGCTAAAGTACACCCCGTGCCTAGCGTGAGATAACGTAGGCTCAGATTGGTCTAACAGTACAAGGCGTGCTACTTGTTGACATCAGTGCCAAAGGGAGAAGAACTGCGCATGAGCAGAGGGAGTCTGCCCCATCCGTTGCTGGCAAGGAGAGGCAGAAGCGAAATGTTGCTACTTGGGAACATGAGAGTCCCGGCCACTGATAGCTGTACTGTGGGAAAGGACTAACTTAGAAATGTTCATTGTTCTAACACATAGGTGGGGTTTGAGATGTGATGCTAATGAAAATGTTATGTTTTATTGGATCAATGAAATGCTATGTAACACTAAAGCGGGTTTTGGTACTTTCCGTGCAAAAGTACAGTCAGAGAGTGATGCTACATGCGTGTAGAGCTTGGAAAAGTGGGTTCTTGTGCCAAGAATCAGGCAGGCACTTGCACTGTGAAAATAACACTGTGATTCATGCTTTTTGAGGCACTCTGTGCCTAACGGAAGATACCATAGTCTTAGAATGGATGGAACAAGTACAGGTTGTGCTATGGGAGAACTTAATGCGAATTGAGAAAGCACTGCGCATGACAGAGAGACTGACCCCCTCCGTTGCTGGCACGGAGCCTGGAAGTCAATGTTTCAACCTGGGAACATCAGAGACTTAGCACCGATAGCTGTACTGTGAGAAAGAACTAATAAGAAATTACTATTGTTCTGATTCAGAGGTGTAACTTTGAGATGTGATGCAAATGGAAATGCAATGTTTATTGGATTAATGAGATGTCATGTAAACAACAGTAATCACCAGCCAATTATGATTGTTTTTATCCATGAAGAAGGGGTGGGCTTAACTGAAATGCCTCCATTGGGGTATAAATGTCTTTGTATTGGAAGTGACGGGGTCTTTTGCCCCTGATTGCAGCGTGTTCTGCTGGCAGAAGCCCACCAGCTGGTGCCAGAATAAATCTGTTTGATTTTTCACCTACTTCACAGTTGTCGTGTGTTTTCCCTCATCCTTGTACCCGCACGTTCAGGTAGCTTGATAAAGTTAACTTGTTACTCAGAGTTCCATAACTCCTTGTTTTGGCTGCTTCAACACCAGCCAATGATGTTTGTGTAAAATCCATGAAGGAGGGCGGGCTTTTGGAGATGCCGCCATGAAGGGTATAAGAACTTTGTACTGAGAGTGACCGGGGCCGTTTGCCCCTGATAGCAGCTTGTTCTGCTGGCAACCCCACCAGCTGGTGTTAAGCAATAAATCTCTTTGATTTCACATGAGCAGTGAAGTTGTTGCGTGATTCCTCATCCTTGCGCCCGCACGTCTACGCGCCGTTTTGGTAAGAAGTCAACTTGCCACTCGGAGTTCCATAACTCCTCAAATTTGCTGCTTCATCTTTGGTGACCCCGACGTGATTCCAAAAGGCTATTTAGACGGGTCTGTGGTGAGGACGACGCAATCTAGTTGTCTAGACGGCTCTCGCTCCCGAGCGAGGAGGTGAGGCGACCCAGGAGAGCTGAGACGGGCGCCCGGCACACAAACAAGACTGGCTGCCTGGCTCGTCCCAAACCAATGCCTGCTGACACGAGAGACCGCAACTGACGCGACTGCCGGTGAACCCAGAGAACTCAGAAAGCCCGGAGGGAGGCAGCTTGTGAAAGCCGCCTCTTGAGAGATCCGGCAAGCAGATACCGGGGGTACCTTCCAGGTGCCTAGCGAGCAATCCGGTTACAGAAAGCGCAGAGAAAGTCGGGGTGGCGAAGTCCGTGGCACCTAGTGAGAAATCCGACGCAATCGAGAGGTGACGAGGGAGACCTCCCGAGGTCTGCTGGAATCGGCAAGTATAGATTTTTCAAGCACTAACACTTAGGGAACACACATTGGGGTTGGGGGAGAGCACTGAAGTGATCTTTGATCTTTGGCTAGAGAGATGGGTAGTGCGGGATCAAAGCAGGAGAAAGAGACCCCTTTGAAATGTGTGTTAGACAATTGGGAAAGGTTTTGTCTGTTGGCAGTAGAGGGAAAGCCCCAAGATCTGAAAGCTTTTGAACTCAAGAATTTGTGCACAGAGGTTTGGCCCGCCGTCCAGGAGATTGACTGGCCAAAATCAGGGTCCTGGGATTTGAGGAAGTGTAGGCAACTTGAATCTTTTTGTTTCGAAGTTCATCCAAATGACCAATGGATTTAAAGCAGAGTTGGTGCTTTTAGCAGAAGTGATGTCAGGGGAGAGTGATGCACAGCAAAGGTTTTAGAAGAACTGGCCTTAGTATAGCTAGATAGCTTGCCAGAAATCATGCTAGCAGCCAGAGACGAGTAAGAGGCACGGCATAGAAATGTTGCAATTCAAGAACACTTTGCTCATAAGGCAATAACATAGAACAATGGGACTAAAGAATTACTGCTGCGACACAGCTCTTAGCAAATAGAAATGTAATGCTGAACAGTGCTTTGTTTAATTGGGTAATGAAATGTGGTTTCATGAATGCCAGCCTATTGCAAGTTATGAAGATGGGCAGGGCCAGGGGTTTGCAGCCATTGAATGTATAAAACTTGAATGCTGGGTCTTGTTCGGGGCTCTGCCATGGCAGCCTTATGCTAGGCAGACTCCGTCAGCTGATGTATCAATAAATTGGCTTCATTTGGACCAGTATCAATTGTTGCGTCCTTCGTTCCTGTGCCCGCACGAAAGTCGCCGCCTGAGAGTTAGAAGTATTTGCCTGGGAATTTTGGGACTCCCGATATCTGCTACATCTTGGTGACCCCCGACGTGATGGAAAAGGCAATCCAGACGGGTCTGTAACGCTAAGGACGCTATCCTGTTGGCAGGACGGCCCTCGCTCGCAGGTGAGGCACTGGGACGACTCAGGAGGGCTGAGAAAAGGGGGGGCCCCCAACCCAAACGATCGGCTGCCTGATTCGCCCCAGGGCACTGCTTACTGACCCGAGGGACCGCAATTATAATATACGGCCAGTGAAGCCAAGGAAGAGGGAAGACCGGGGGTGCAGCTTGGTGAAGCTGTGTCTAGTGAACAATCCGGCAACAGAGTAAAAGTCCGGGGGCGTCGGAAGTTCCGTTTCGCCTAGTGAGTAATCCGGCAGTAGAAAGCGCGCAGAGAAAAGTCGGGGGTGGCGGAAGTCCGTTGCACCTAGCGAGTAATCCGACTTAGGGAACACACACCATTTAGGGGAAGAACCTTGAGTGCCCCTTAGAAATGGGTGGTGGGAGTTCCGGAAAGCAAGGGGACGCCCTTGAGTTGTGAGGCCTTTCTGGTCTATAAGAGGGAAAAATAAAATCTAATCCTGTGTGTATGCATGAGTTAGAAAATGTTTGTTCAAGAAATGCTGTGGAATTGTTAAAGTGTGAATTGTTTTATGTGTTTGATAAAGTCAAGGCAAAGGACTGTATTTAGTTTTGAAAGAAAGAAACTCTCTTCTTTGGAGTAGAGTGTACCTAGAATGCTGATAACAGATAGAGAAGGAAGGTTGGCAGGAAGAGAGGTTTTTTTTCCGACCTTGTATTTGAGAAGAAATGAGACTGCATATTAAAATACTGGGCTTGAAAGAAATGCCTTATATTAAATGTTAAATGTTATATTGTGTATACAAAACAAAGTGCATTCATAGGAATGAGATGTATAAAACTGTGTTTTAAAACTGTAAGAAAAATGATGTAATGGATATTTTACCATGAGAAATGCATGTGTGGGAGGAAATAATGCCAGTATAATGAAGATCTTTTGGGGCCATTCAAAAGCTGATGTTTCATTTTTATGATATTCACAAAAAAAATGGCGGGTGATTCGTCAAGACTAGGTAACCTGTCTCGCGAGACTCTGTGTAGTTTAACTCAATCAATGTTAGAACATTGTTTCTCTAAGCATATGCATTTCTTAATTAATACACCAACGTGTGTGTGAATGAGGCTTCTCTCTAAATCACTAACAAGCATCTGTGGGTATGAATGATTCTGGAAAAATGAATATTTACTTGTAAATAGGTGAGATTTTACTCTATGGCGTTGCGCCAGGGCTTGAGGACTGAATGTTCCAGGGATAAGAAGGAGAGCCAGGGTGGGGTTGCAATGTGAGAAGGAACCCTATTGTTTTAAGAAAGGAGAATGGTAATCTGTGCCAAATGTTGAAATGTGGGAAAGGACACCGTGAACGCTTATGTTACCAAACAGAAAGGCTTTTCTTTCCGTCATGAAGAAGTACATGGGGACTGCCACGGAGTGGCGGCAGACAGTGTTTTAAGCTGAAGGGAAAAAGAAGGTCTTTTAAAAAAATGATGAATGACATTTGGCCTGGAACTGTGTAAGAATTATTTTACAGCAACCTTTTGGAAATGAAAAATGACATTTTGAAACTATTTCTGTTTAATAACTGATTTAAAAGGAAGGCCATGATTCTCACAGCAAAATATATTTTATGAGAACAACCCTAGACATGATTTTTAGTGTGAATTAAATGCTTCATAGTTTGTTTTCAAGCACAAGACAACTTTAAGATTTCCTTTGGATAATGAATTGTGTACTTTGACTGAAAAGGAGATGATTTACATTGGAACAGATAGGGCTACCTGCCCTGGAAGTTCGCCAGATTTAAGGGACTGTTTTGTTACGTTGGAAAAGCAAGTTGCAGATAAAGTGATTAAACTGAGAGTGCCGATATCAGATAAGTTGGAGATGAATATGCAGCAAATGGATGCTGCACTGGAAAAGGAATGAAAAGTGATTATACGTTGATGGAAACAGTTGTGTTGAAAAAGATTGCTTATAGCAGATGGACAGAGAAATGTGAGATAAATCTTGAAGAAAAACCGTGGAGATTGTTCGAAAAGATGGAGTTGGCTGAAAGTGAGAAATCGTGGATACTGGATGTGATGGAATTACCAATAGAATTGGTAAATGCAAACCGGAAACCTATCTATTGGGCATGGTTGACAGGGGGTTGGGAATGGACTATAATATGGAGAAGTGTTTTGTATATTGTTCAACAGCAGCAAGACTCTGCCTGGCTAAACGCTGGAAGAACGAAGAAATCCCATCGTTAGAGGATTGGAGGAAGAAACTACATGAGATCCAGAAGATGGACTGTCTGACGAGAGCTCTAGACTATGACAACAAAATCAAGTCAACAGACTGGTCCAAAATTGTAGACTATTTAAAAAATTGTGAAAAATGATAGAATGAAGATATAGCATCAACCTTAGCGCCTGTGAATTACCTACCCCGAAAGGGGGAACCTCAGCCGGGTTAGACAGACAAAGCCACTAGGGGTAAACTTTAGAGAAGACGGTAGGCACTGATTGCCTAGAAAGGGAAAGAGAGGGTCGTCCACTCCGGGTTAGGAAGTCATCGTATGTTTTCTGTGTTTTTTTTGTTTGTGGGTATGGTCTGGTGTCTCAGTTTTAAGGGGTGGGTGGGGAGGGGGAAGGGAGATGAGGGGAGGGGTTCGAAATATTTGTATTGCTAGTCTATGTCTCTTTTGTGTATATGTTGTTTTTAATTTGCAAAATCAAATAAAGATCTTTAAAAAAAAAAGAATTGGTAAAGAGGATGTCTACTGATGGGTAATTAGCATCCCCTCTCCCCCCTTCTCTCTCTTCACTATATTTGCTTTTCAGGTCTCAGGCCTGGAAATTATGTGGAACCCTGCTTATAAATTGATATCCAACCACAGCCAGCTGGAAAGCATAATGAAAGGCTGGGGGAAAAAATGAGAATTGGCCGGATGAGTGACTTTATTTACAGGCCTTCTTATACAGAGACTTATTTCAGAGACTACAGATTGCAGAATATAGATATTTTCCTCATTTTACTTGGAATCTAATAGATTTATTTCTTCAATCAAGGGTGATTGAGACTGTTTTCTATGCCAAAGATGGAAAGAGATAAAGGTTGGACATGAGTGGATGTGTGAATGGCCATCTGAGCCTAAAAATAACCAAAACCGGACCTGCTTGGGATTGTACTGAAGACTATATCCTTTTCAAGTTAAATGATTTCTCTTGTTGAATTGTTAAAGTGATCATTACCACTATTTAGTTCGGACTGTTAGTTTGATAAGAGATTAATTTGTTTGTGCCCTTTTAGTCAAGTGTTCAGAATCGTGTCTTTAAAAAGGAGATGAAGATGATGTCATTCACAGCTGGATGCCACGCCCCATTACAATGGAATGGGAGAGAGATACCATCTACCAATTGATAAAAATTCAATTGCCAAAAGATTGCAAGCTCAGGACTGTGGATATGTTGGTTGCAAATGGTCCAGGTATTGTTCATTGGAGGATTCCATTCCCTAGGGGTGACTTGGAATGGGACATTGAAAGGAACTTTAGCGAAAATGTGTCAAGAAACTGATTTGAATGAAATCCAAATTCTTCTTATGATATTGTTAAAAGATTAGATATGCACCTACACTGTTTGAGATTGTTATTTATGAATTGAGATATGAAAAACCATCACAGAGAGATTCCACAGAGCTGAAAAGAAAGGAAAATGAAAAGAGGTGCAAGTATTGGTTCCAAGGGGTTTCTATTTGTTTAAAATGATGTGCTGTGTTTCCCTGTTACTGTTCTATTTCTGTCTCCCCAGGTGATATTATTGTTAAAATTAAATCCTCTGCAGCGGATGTTTGATGTTGTGAAGCTTGAATAAACCAGGACGCTGAGTCGGTAGTTAAAAATAAAACAATTCTTTACTCACAAAACAAATCCACTTCACTTCTCAGCACAATCTCTTCGAGAGCCCCACCCAAGGTTAGATAACAAAGCTTTATACTAAACGCTGAGGGAAGTTTTAGGCCAGGTGTCCTTCGTCACTTCCCACTCTACATAACACTTAAAGATATACATACACAAATTAACATTTAATTACTATGGTACATTTTATCAATTCTAACAATTCCCCTCTTAAATGTTAATTTTTCATTCTACACTGTTAATGTATTCTTTAACTTTTACATCCAGTATTCATATATCACATATACACATATATATTTTTTCTGGATTACTTCATCACAAACATAATCACTTCCTGCAGAACCTTTTAACTTTAAGATATCACTTCATTCCTCTGTACACAATATAGACGCACCACACATCTCATACTTCACATTTTTAAACATAATACACATTTTTTTAACTCATAGACTGTGACACAATCATCAGTGTCAATCATCTCCACAAGGAACTCTATGGAATTTTCCTGGTTGTGATAAAAAAGGCTCTAACATATATTTTTCTTCTTTCACCTCCTGCTTAACTGCTCTAGATGTAACTTTTTCTTGGGATGTAGGTGTCTTTACCTTTTGTGTACCTGCCTGTCTTCTTTCAGGTGTACTGCAACTCTCTTTCTTTCCTTCACTCTGTGAGGATGATACAAACTTAGACCTCACAATCTGTTGTTTCTGACTCTCAACACTAGATGGACTCTCCCCTCCTTTGAGTGTCCCGCTACATTTTTCTTCTGGAATCCCATGTAGGTTTTCAGTATTTGAATGAATTTCATTCCAGTCTTCCATTTTGCTAAAATATGCTAGTTTTGAGAACTTCACTGTGTTTGGGCTATCCAATAACCTATAACAACCATTTCTTGCATATCCTACGAACTTCACCTCTTTATGTTTTATTTTCTTGTTGGTTCTTTCTTTTGCTGACAAAACCATCTTTGCCTTTTGACCAAACACTTTGAGATATTTGTAACTAGGGACGTGGTCATACATTTTTCTAAAAGGAATATCTTGTATGCATTGATCCCACAACCTATTCATAAGGTAATTGCTAGTATTTAGGATTTCCGTCCAATACACTTGTGAGAACTTGCTGTCTTTTAGAATGCATTTCTCCATTTCCCTCAATGCTTGCATTTTCTTCAATGCTACACTCTCTTCTCCCTTTAACTCTTCAATGTTAACACATTCTACATTTCTATTCCTTAGCACTTGTTTTAGCTCTGCACCACAGATTTCCATTCCTTTATCAAAAAACAATTTACCCAATGTCACTCCATATCCATTTTCAATCAAGTTTAACCAGCTTGTTAATTTTTCTTTTGCTTCAGACAGGTCATCAAAAAAAATACACATATGAAAATCGGCTCAAACGTTCTACAAAGAGCATTGCGTATTGTGAACCACCAACACTTTTCTCAAAAGGACCTTCTATACAAACATGTGCTGCATCAAACAAATTGGTTACTTTTATCTTTGATCTCTTGTTGTAATTTAGAGGCACAGTTTTCACTTTATCGCAAATTGCGCATTGCAAATCACAAAAGCACTGTTCCATTTTATATTCAGGGCATAACTCTAATGTCTTCTTCAAAACTTCCATACTAGCATGCCCCATTACTCTGTGGAACAAATGTAAGCATCTGTCATGCTGAATTGTACTACCAACACACATAACCTCCACATTGTCTTCTACACAAAAACCGTTGACCTTCTCAAACATTTCATACATTTTATTACGTTTTACACCCTTGCCAACTAGTTTTCCTTCCCTGTTGTAAATATAACAGTATATTCCCTTGAATGACACTCTGTACTGTTGTTCTGTTAACTCAGCTACACTCAACAAATTAGACTTCATTTCTGGAACAAACAAAACCTTTTGCCAGTACATTTTTAAACAAGAAATGTAACAAGTTCCAAATTTATTAAAAAGTTGTACTGCGTTATTTGCAAGAGATAATGATGATCCATATAAAGTCTCCACATTTCTCAAATTCGCCAAATCATTAGTGATATGATGAGTTGCTCCAGAGTCTAAAATCCATCTACTGCTTCTACTGGAGTTACTTCCCACTGCAGCAACTCTTGTTCCAGGTTGACTTGATGATCCATCATCACGTTCTCTTCTCCTTCTTCCTCCAGACACCTCCATCTTGGCCTTGCATTCCCGGGCCAGGTGTCCAATGTTATTACAAATATGGCACCTTCTTGCTGTGCTTCTCTTAACCTTGCAATCTCGAGCCAGGTGTTCCCTTGAATTGCAGATAAAACACCTCCTTGCCGCAGACACACACACATTGGCAAATACTGGCTCCATGTCTCTCAGCCTCGGCTTGGGCGACTCCTCCTCAAGCTGGCATGCTCCTTGCTGCTCCTTCAAGGACAGGTTCAGCTTCCCCTCGGCCTGGTAATTCTGGCATCTTTCTGTATGCTCCTCAGGCTCCATTTCTTTCAGCTGCTCCTTGCATCTGTCTGTCTCTCTCAACGGCTCTATCTTGCAATGCCTTTCCTCTGCATGCTCCACAAGTTGGCAGCCAATCTTCATATTCTTAGCCTGCTTCTCCTCAGGCCTGCATGCCCCTTGCTGCTTCTTCAGTCTTGGCATCTCCTCCTCAAGCCTGCATGCCCCTTGCTGCTTCTTCAATGGCTCCACATCAGCCTGGCAACTCTGGCAACATTCTGCTTTCCCCCTCAGGCTGGCAACCATTGTCCACATCTTTCTGCACAAACACTCTTTCCATTACATCCAAAATGCTCTTGCATATTGCAATGGCATTGTGCAATTTCTCCTTTGTCAGTAGGCACATCACACACTGGACAAAGCTATCAATTTGCAGCTCACCTCTGGCTTGTAGGTTTTCCATGCTCTCAGACCATTCTTTAAAGTTCTGGTCTATTCCATTTGCCATCTCTGTAAGTGGATTGCGTGTAGACATTTCCACTTTTACTCAGAAGATCTCCTTTTCTCGGATTCACAGCCCAGCCTCTGTAGTTCAACACTATTTACTCACAGCAGGCACCTGTCGATCTTCTTCACATCAAGGCACATCATGGATTTATGGCTGTTCTCTATTTAGTGAATGGATTGTACCCAGTCAGTTTCACCTTTGGAAGATCTTCGGTTGCACCCGAAATTCAGCCCAGCTATTTTCCTATAGCCTCCGGCAATCTCCCCTCTAATCTGGCTACTCACAAGACTCAGTGGCTTTATGGCTTCACACCCCAGTACCATAAATCTTCAGGGTCCCAGCACGCCCCGCTGTGCAGATATCACCGCTTCTTCTGTGTAAACACACCGTCTCCTTCAAGCAGTAAAAACCTCTTCTGCAGCAGCTCCAATTCAGCCTTGCGTCCTTTCCAAAAACTTTAAGCTTCAAAACAAACTTAATCAAACTGTTTCCTTGGCAGAGCCCATAACCAATGTTAAGATTAAATCCTCTGTAGCGGATGTTTGATGTTGTGAAGCTTGAATAAACCAGGACGCTGAGTCGGTAGTTAAAAATAAAACAATTCTTTACTCACAAAACAAATCCACTTCACTTCTCAGCACAATCTCTTCGAGAGCCCCACCCAAGGTTAGATAACAAAGCTTTATACTAAACGCTGAGGGAAGTTTTAGGCCAGGTGTCCTTCGTCACTTCCCACTCTACATAACACTTAAAGATATACATACACAAATTAACATTTAATTACTATGGTACATTTTATCAATTCTAACAATTATGTGGTATTAAAACAAACAAAATGGAGACTTGGCCCATTGAGATTGAAGTAAAAAGGGCAGTGTGATGTGATATGATGTTTTCCTGTCCCCCCAAGCGAAGAGATTAAGGCCTTGGACCTATATATCGAAATCCAAAGAGATACAGATGGAAATAAGCCATTGGATGGCAGAGATGTTATTATTCAGGTGGACGATGACCAGAAAGATATGCCTGACCAAAGTTCCGGCAGGCGCGCAAAAGGAGGTCCAAAGGAAAAGGAGAGTCAGCATTGTGGGGGGGGCACTCTCCTGGGGACAGGCTGATCGAAAGCCCCCCGAAGAGGAGGATAGTCGTCCGAGAGTCGCCCAAAGCCATGACCTTGGGACTTGGGGGGGGCCAATTTTGGGTTTTTCCGTGTATTGTATAGTTTTGTGTGTTTTGGCTCTGCTGGTGGTGTAAGACGATCCTTTGTAGGCCTCCACCAGAGAGCAGAAGTGATAAGGCTGATCAGTAAAATGTGTTATTGGGACTGACCATAGTCCAACGCAGGGCAATTGGATCAAGATACAGATACAACACATGTTTCAGATAGTACATTGATACATGCATAAAAGAAACAGTAGGGTCATTCTTATCCCTACCTTTTAAAAGCAAGGATCCTCAAATAACGCTTGGAGGATTGCAGTTAACAAATTTAATGTCTTCAGCAGTGCTGGAGGAACCCAATTACACTTTGTTTCGAAAGTTAAACTCATTGCACAGATCACTATTTATGCAAAGGCCACAACTTCAGTGATGTCAAGACTCAAAATCTGTCTGACATGAGAGAGAGAGAGCTGTATCCTAACTGACCTTTGTTTGAGATAAATGAATACACCGGTGACAGTATCTGTTCAAGTGGCAGATAAAGAGGCCCTAACTTGGGGTTCTCCTTTGTCAAATGGGCGAATAGCTACCATCCTGGGAGGTGTCAGTGTGTTGGTGTGGGCTTTCTAACCCTACCAGTGTGAATTATCAAAGGAACTCAGAGAGAGGCAGAAGAAGGGGGTTCTAGCGGGAGGAATGGGTGCTGGGTGTGATGACACAGTGACCACTAAGGATCAAATGTCTGACACCAAAAGCCCCAAAGGGTAGAAGCCGGAGCCACCACTGAGATCCTGTTTTTAGGGTCATACCCAGGAATAATAGCCCAGGACAATCGGAAGAGCATTGTGAGGCCCATCTGTCAGTGCCAATGAAGCTGAAGAGTTAAGTCAAACGGAGATACAGCAGAAAATGGCCTTAGATTAACTGTTGACAACAAAGGAGGATTTTGCGATTTTGTGCAATGAACAAAAAACAACTGCTAAATACAATCTCATAATTTGCCAAATGTGAAATGGTTAAAATCATTAGCAATGCTAATTCTTGTGATTTTCTGTTCTGTAACAATCATATTTTGTTGTTTTAAGATATTGTGCATCTACAGTGAAGAGATCAGCAGAGGCAGTCAAAAGTGTGCAAATGGTGGCAAAACATGATTGGAAGGTAAATTGGGCTGCCCCTTGAGTGGTCCAAGCATGCTGTGTAAGTAACTCCTTGCAGCGTTACTTACAAAGAAAAGAGAGGAATAAAGCAGAGTTGGTGCTTTTAGCAGAAGTGATGTCAGAGGAGAGTGATGCACAGCAAAGGTTTTAGAAGAACTGGCCTTAGTATAGCTAGATAGCTTGCCAGAAATCATGCTAGCAGCCAGAGACGAGAGTAAGAGGCACGGCATAGAAATGTTGCAATTCAAGAACACTTTGCTCATAAGGCAATAACATAGAACAATGGGACTAAAGAATTAATGCTGCGACACAGCTCTTAGCAAATAGAAATGTAATGCTGAACAGTGCTTTGTTTAATTGGGTAATGAAATGTGGTTTCATGAATGCCAGCCTATTGCAAGTTATGAAGATGGGCAGGGCCAGGGGTTTGCAGCCATTGAATGTATAAAACTTGAATGCTGGGTCTTGTTCGGGGCTCTGCCATGGCAGCCTTATGCTAGGCAGACTCCGTCAGCTGATGTATCAATAAATTGGCTTCATTTGGACCAGTATCAATTGTTGCGTCCTTCGTTCCTGTGCCCGCACGAAAGTCACCGCCTGAGAGTTAGAAGTATTTGCCTGGGAATTTTGGGACTCCAGATATCTGCTACAGATTTACTCCGCAACATGGGAACGTATGGTTGCAGAAGGTGTGTGGTGGGCAGGCCCCAAGGGGCATGAGAAGAAAGGTTGTTTTGTGAACTGAAAGGTAGGGAGAAAGCCTCCGGTTCTACCGGTGGAGCCGGAAGACCTCCCTCCCTTAAGGAGAAGACAGAGGCAAAGACATATTGCCCCAACAGGAGCGGGGGAGGCCACTGCGCCTCCGCTCTATGCAAGTTTGAACGTCCCAGCCATAGCCCCCACCCTTGGGACAGGCTCAGCCGTCCAGATGACGTCCCCAGCTGTGACGCAATCTGAGGCGGTCCCGGCTGTTCCTACTGCACCAATCCCGACTGTCCCCGCCGCGCCGTTCCCGGCAAGCCAAGCACTCCTTCCTGTTCCCATCGCGCCAATTTCAATTCCAATGAATCCCCCAATGACTTTTCAATTCGAATTAGGGAGCCTGCCAACTGCGGGTTCAAGCGGGGCGTTTCCGTCAGCCATGGCAACGCCCCTCCCGCTGCGGCCCCCTTTAATTCAGCCACAAGCAGCAGTGACGTTCCCTGTTCCCCCGTTCAGAACGCAACCCGTTTCGTGAGAAACCGCCTGCATATCAGGCCCCTCTCTCAATGGAAATTCATTACCCCATAGAAGAAGCAAGAGACGTAGAAAGAGGAGCGAGAGGGCCAACCCCTACTGTGACAGGATGATAGTGCGTCCCCAAGACGAAGAGGGGGAGGATGAATGCTCCGAGCCTCAGGGGGCTGATTGCGCAATCCCCCAGAGTCAAAAGGAGAAGCTCCTTTGAATCCGCAAGAGTGATAGAGCGCTCTCTGGAATCATGCCGAAGGCACAGAGAGAGACAAGCGGCTTCCCCAATCCGAACTAGAAGCAAGTCCCGGGTTCAGGAAGCAAGGCAAACAGAGGAAGAGGAGAGAGGGGTCTTAGAGTGTCCTATACGACAGGTGCCGTTGCTGGACTGCACAACAGGGTCCTGCAAGCTTATCAGATAGTCCCGTTCTCGAGCAGTGATGTTTTTAATTGGAAACACAATACTCCCCCATATTCTGAACAGCCCCGTGCTATGGGGACCTTTTGGAAGGCATAATTGCAACCCATGATCCAACATGGTGGGAATGCCGGCAGCTGTTAAATGCCCTATTCACTGCGGCAGAGAGAAGATGCATTATCAATCAAGCCAGGGTGATAGCTCAAGAAGGACATGGGCAAGTGGAGGCAGTGGCATTTGGGAATGCCAGATTCCCACTGGAGCAAGATCCAAGATGGGATCCGAATGATGCGGATCAGAGAGACAGAATTAGAGACTTTCAGCAAATTCTCTTGAAAGCCATCAGGAAAGGCCCACCCCGGCCTTCCAGTATTCAAAAGATACAAGGGGTTCAACAGGACAAAGTTGAGACGCCTGCTGCGTTCCTAGAACGTCTAGAGGAAGCATATAGAAAGTACAGCCCCTACAACTTAGAGCAGAACGACGGGAGGGTTGCTCTCACGCAATCCTTCATTTCCCAATCATCTCCAGACATCAGAAAGAAAATACAGAAACAGCCAGGGTTTTTGGGCAAGAATTTGAATGAACTGTTGGCAATTGCTGATCAAGTGTTTATGGCAAGAGAGCAGGTAGAAGAAGAAAAGAAAGATAAGAAGAAGAGAGAGGGATACAGAGTTTTGGTGAGCATGCTAGATGAAAGGTCAGGAAGAGGAAGAGGAAATAGTCGTGGCAGAGGGTCAGGAAGAGGACATGTTGGTGGACAGTTTAAGTTGGGGCGAAATCAGTGCGCCCGTTGTAAAAAAGAAGGACATTGGCGAAAAGATTGTGTAGAAGAAATGTCAGAGGAAAGTGATGCAAGTGCAAAAAGAGTCAAAATACCAGCCAGAGGGTCAGGAAGAGCTAGAGGAAGAGGTAGAGGAAGTTATAGGCCTTATGAGAAGGCTATTGTGGCTGCTGCTGTGCAGGAAGAGGAAGAAGAAGAAGCTGAGTGGGAAGATGAGTTTTGAAAAATTGGCAGGGGTTTTCTGTTGCTTGACCCAGATGAGCCTTTGGTTGCCGTGGATGTGGAAGGTCAGCGTGTAAAGTTCCTAATAGATACCGGAGCGGATAAGTCTGTAGTGAACAAAAAATTAGCACCCCTTAGTAATCAACAAATCAAGGTTGTGGGTGTATCAGGAAAGCCACAGAAGTGTCCTTTGTTACAGCAGAGAAGGTGCAACATTGCGGGCAGAGAAGTGATACATAGATTACTGTATGTCCCAGATTGTCCTATCCCCTGCTGGGAAGAGACATCTTGGCGAAGATAAGGGCAAGATTGGGAGTTTTGGAAACAGGCCAGCTGGAACTCACCGTTCCAGGGCAAGAAGAATACAGATTGTTTAGAGTGAAACAAGTTAGGAAGAAAGAGTTACTTTGGTGTTGGGAAAAGACTCCCAGGGTCTGGGCAGAAGATAACGAACCAGGAATGGCGAAAAATGTTGCCCCTGTGGTGATACAGATAAGGACTGGTCAGCTTCCCGTGAGAAAGGCCCAGTACCCTATCAGTAGAGATGCTGTAGAAAGAATTCAAGAAGAGTTACAGAGACTGTTACGTCATGAGATCATTGTCTATTGTGAGTCCCCTTGGAATTCGGCCCTCCTTCCTGTCCGTAAGCCAGATGGGAGGTTTCGCATTGTTCAAGATCTTAGAGCTGTCAATCAAGCTACAGTGTCATTAACCCCTGTTGTTCCAAATCCATATATAATGATGAGTTTAATTCCAAGCACAGCCGCCTGGTTCTCTGTATTAGATTTACGAGATGCTTTCTTCTGCATTAGGCTAGCCCCTATTTCACAGCCCATCTTTGCCTTCCAATGGGAGACCCCTAAGGGAGGACAAAGACGTCAGGCGACTTGGACCAGACTTCCGCAAGGTTTTCAGAATTCTCCGACCATCTTTGGTCAGGCTTTAGCTAAAGACTTGTCAGATTTTGAAATCCCAGAGGCTGAAGGAGTGTGGCTTCAATATGTAGACGACCTGCTGGTCGCCACAAAGACTGAGGAAGGATGTAAACATTACACTTTAGAACTGTTGAAAGTGTTGGAAGAGAAAGGGTACAAAGTGTCCAAAAAGAAAGCACAGTTGTGTCAAAAGAAGGTCAAGTATTTAGGCTTTGGCTTGACTCAGGGAAGCAAAGTGTTGGAAGTTGAGAGAAAGGAAGTCATCTGTGCCATCCCAACTCCCAAAGATAGAAGACAGACGAGGGAGTTCCTAGGAACAACCTCTTTTGTAAGACATTGGATTCCCAACTATGCTGTCATTGCAAAGCCATTGTACCAGGCCACCAAAGGAAGTAATCAGGATCCATTTGTGTGGACAGAGGACTGTGACCAGGCTTTCCGAACACTGAAGGAAGCTGTTATCTCGCCGCCCGCGCTGGGGCTGCCAGACTTAGACAAGCCGTTCTATCTCTTTGCTGCAGAGAGAGATGGGACTGCGATAGGGGTTCTTTCACAGAGTTTAGGTACATGGCAACGCCCTGTAGCCTATCTTTCAAAGCAGTTAGACACAGTAGCCAGGGGTCTTCCCCCTTGTTTGAGGGCTGTTGCAGCTGCGGTGGATTTAATCAGAGAGGCCACCAAGCTCACCCTAGGGAGATCTTTGACCGTGAGGGTACCACACCATGTCAAAGCATTGCTAGATTCCAAAGGGCCACGCTGGCTGACAAATGAGAGACTGACTAAGTATGAAGGGGTTCTGTGCAACAATCCGCTCGTTCCTTGGAGATGTGCCCCATGTTAAATCCTGCTACCCTTTTACCCAGCCCCCTCAGAGCCCTCACAGCATGACTGCATAGAGACAATGGACTTGGTTTATTCCAGTAGGCCCGATTTGCGTGATTTCCCTTGGGAACTGGTAGATTTAACCCTTTCCACGGATGGGAGTAGTTTCATAAGACAGGGAGTGCGTTATGCTGGCTCTGCTGTCGTTACCTGGGAAGATGGTGTCCTCGAGGCGGAACCATTGCCCCCAGGGACTTTGGCCCACCTGGCTGAGCTATTTGCATTGACTCGTGCTTTGAAACTATCAGAGTGGCAAAGGGTTAATATCTATACAGATTCTCGTTTTGGCGTTTTTAACGCTACTGCCATGGGGCACTGTGGAGGGAAAGAGGCTTTTTGACTTCTGCTGGAAAGGCGGTCAAATAT
>JARBWK010001094.1:0-21470 GCA_030556195.1 Anolis apletophallus | reverse complement strand
AAGCAGAGCACCAGCGCCACCTAGTGTTCACCACCAGAACTTTAGCAACACTGTAGAAGCAAAGCGCCAGCGCCACCTAGTGTTCACCACCAGAACTTTAGCAACACTGCAGAAGCAGAGCACCAGCGCTACCTAGTGTTCACCACCAGAACTTTAGCAACACTGTAGAAGCAAAGCGCCAGCGCCACCTAGTGTTCACCACCAGAACTTTAGCAACACTGTAGAAGCAGAGCACCAGCGACATCTAGTGCTCACCACCAGAACTTTAGCAACACTGGAAGCAAGCACCAGCGCCACCTAGTGTTTACCACCAGAACTTTAGCAACACTGTAGAAGCAGAGCACCAGCGACATCTAGTGTTCACCACCAGAACTTTAGCACTGTAGAAACAGCACCAGCGCCACCTAGTGTTCACCACCAGAACTTTAGCAACACTGCAGAAGCAAAGCGCCAGCGCTACCTAGTGTTCACCACCAGAACTTTAGCAACACTGCAGAAGCAAAGCGCCAGCGCCACCTAGTGTTCACCACCAGAACTTTAGCAACACTGCAGAAGCAGAGCACCAGCGCTACCTAGTGTTCACCACCAGAACTTTAGCAACACTGCAGAAGCAAAGCGCCAGCGCCACCTAGTGTTCACCACCAGAACTTAGCAACACTGTAGAAGCAAAGCACCAGCGCCACCTAGTGTTCACCACCAGAACTTTAGCAACACTGCAGAAGCAGAGCACCAGCGCCACCTAGTGTTCACCACCAGAACTTTAGCAACACTGCAGAAGGAGAGCACCAGCGCCACCTAGTGTTCACCACCAGAACTTTAGCAACACTGCAGAAGCAAAGCGCCAGCGCCACCTAGTGTTCACCACCAGAACTTTAGCAACACTGTAGAAGCAAAGCACCAGCGCCACCTAGTGTTCACCACCAGAACTTTAGCAACACTGCAGAAGGAGAGCACCAGCGCTACCTAGTGTTCACCACCAGAACTTTAGCAACACTGCAGAAGCAAGCGCCAGCGCCACCTAGTGTTCACCACCAGAACTTTAGCAACACTGTAAGCAAAGCACCAGCGCCACCTAGTGTTCACCACCAGAACTTTAGCAACACTGCAGAAGCAGAGCACCAGCGCCACCTAGTGTTCACCACCAGAACTTTAGCAACACTGCAGAAGCAAAGCACCAGCGCCACCTTGTGTTCACCACCAGAACTTTAGCAACACTGTAGAAGCAAAGCACCAGCGCCACCTAGTGTTCACCACCAGAACTTTAGCAACACTGCAGAAGCAGAGCACCAGCGCCACCTAGTGTTCACCACCAGAACTTTAGCAACACTGCAGAAGGAGAGCACCAGCTGTAACCTACCTCGAGCTACGAAGAGCAATAAACAAATTAAACATACTTAAGAAACAGCTCCAACTCCTACAGACTGAAGTAATAGAGAGACAGCTTAGGTATGTGAAAGTCAACTACCGTGTTTCCCCGAAAGTAACTTTCTTTTGACCCCCAAAATCCCCAGTACGGCTTACTTTCGGGGTACGTCTTATATTGGGCGACGGTACCCCGAAAGTAAGACGAAAGTAAGACTTACTGCAGGCGGCATGGCGTGGCTTCCTGGCTGGGTGACGAGAGGCTCCAAACACGAGCGGGCGGCGGCCGCCTGAGTCGCCTGGGGCGGGACTTCGCCGGTGCCTTCTTCCCTCTTGCTGGCGGTGGCTCCGCCCTCCTCCCTTCAGTGAAGGGAGGGGGGCGGAACCGCGCGAGAGGGAGAAGGCGCCGGAGTCCCGCCCCAGGGCGACTCAGGCGCCCGCCGCCCGCCCGCCGCCCGCCTCCGTGTTTGGAGCGCGGGCGAGCGGGGTGGCGGCGGGAAAGACGCCTGAGTCGCCCTGGGGGCGGGACTTCTGCCGGCGCTTTCTTCTCTCTCGCCGGCGGCGGCTCCGCCCCTCCTCCCTTCACTGAAGGGAGGGGGGCGGAACCGGCGAGAGGGAAAGGCGCCGCTGGGAGGACGAGGAGGAGAATGGAAGGTGCCGCTGGAAGGAAGAGGAGGACGAGGAGGAGGATCCTGCCCCTTTGAGCCTTTCTGGGAGCCTCTGTCGCCCAGCCAGGAAGCCACGCCATGCTGCCCGCCCAGTACGTCTTACTTTCGGGTACGGCTTATATAAGCCGACCCCTCTGACACCCGATACGTCTTACAATCGGGGTGTGTCATACTTTTCGGGAAACACGGTATTATCAAAAGCTAATAAAATCGGCAAATGGCTTGCCAGAAAATTGAAGGATACTAAAAATCAAAAATTCATCACGAAAATAGAAAATGAGGGTAAAACTCTCACGGAGGAGGGGAAAATTGGTGAAGCTTTCAACAAATTCTACCAGGCGTTATATAAAAAGGAGAAAGTAACGAAAGACTCTATAACGGAATACATCAGTAATTTAAAGATCCCTAAAATCACAGAAAAACAAAGAGAGCTTCTAAATAACCCTATAACCATAACCGAAATCGAGAAAGGTATAGACAAGTTGAAAACCAATAAAGCCCCCGGCCCAGATGGCTACACAGCCATCTTCTATAAAACATACAAAAAAGAACTGGGCCCTATTCTATTGGAGATATTTAATGGGATCAGGGAGACAAAAGAAATCCCCAAAACTTGGGAGAATGCAAACATCACCCTGATCCATAAAGAAGGCACGGATATGAAACACATCAGAAATTATAGGCCCATTTCATTACTCAATACTGATTATAAACTCTTCTCATTCATAATCAAGACAAGATGTTCTTCATTCTGGGAGCCTGCGCCAGAATAGTGTTGGCAAGATACTGGAAGCAGAAGGCAATACCCACATTGGAGGAATGGTCCTTAAAAGCACTAGACATGGTTCAAATGGACTCTTTAGCACAGAAATTAAACAACAAAAAGCAACAACAGACTGGTCGGGTTTTATGACCTATATCTGTATACCTTTATAAAACGGAATGTTTGTATGTGTGTATGCGGAGGGCGGGAGGGCAGAAGGGCGGAAGCAGCCACTTTCACAGGCCAGGGCGGATATGTGGCAGCCACTTTCACAGGCCACAGCGACCAGCGCGGGTGATGGACCTGCACCAAACTTGGTACACATAACCCCCCTAACCCCCTTTACGTCCTGGCGCGGGTCGGGGGGGACATGACCCACGGATTATGGGATTGTAGTACTTTCCAACACTTTGGTTCCCACAGACCACTGAGGCCACCAAAAAGGACCAATACAGACCACACTCAGCACACACAGCCCCCATGACCCACTCTACGTCCTGGTGCAGTTCGGAGGAGGGTGGACCATGGATGATGGGACTTGAAGTGCCTCTACTCACTTCCCAAGTCCGCTGCAACCCTCATCCAATCACTGATCGAGACCAAACTTGGCACACATAACCCCCATGACTGCCTTCATGTCCTGGTGAGGTTTGGGGAGGACTGACAATGGATGATGGGATTTGTAGTACTTTTACACCCCTCTGTTCCCACAGACCACTGTGGCCCCCAACAAACACTGATAAAGACCACACTTGGCACACAGAGCCCCAGTGACCCAGTCCACATCCTACTGAAGTTTGGAGGGGGACAGAACATGGATGATGGGTCTTGCAGTACCTTCCCTCACTTTCCAAGACTGCTACAAACCTAATCCTATGATTGATCAACACCAAACTTGCCACACAGAGCCCTCATGACCCACTCTACATCCTGGTGCAGTTTTGTGTGAAAGTCCACACTTGGCACACAGAGCCCCCGTGACCCAATCTACATCCTACTACACTTTGGGGGGGGGGGACAGAGATGATGGGACTTGCACTACCTTCAGTAATTTCACGATACCACTGCAACTCCCAATAATGATGGATCAAGACCACACTTGGCACACAGAGCCCCCATGACCCACTCTACATCCTGCTGCGCTTCACAAATAACCCGGGCAGGGCCGGGTCCCCAAGCTAGTTCAAAATAAAAGAAACAAATTTATAATAGATTTGAACGAATTATAAGTTGTACTATGACAAAGTATCAATTGACGAAAATAGTCAGGCACTAGGAGAAAATGATAATTCTACTTAACGTACATATCCTGGGTAACTTTTGGGAAGTTCTTTGTTTTTATTGTACCCCTTCCCACCCTTCCCCAGTCGCACCTTCTTCACCATTCACTACCCTCCCTCTTCCCCACCCATCCGATATCCGCATATTTACAATCCCATGTATGTCTGTGTGTTACATGAAAACCTAATAAAAAACTACATTTAAAAAAAAGAATTAAAATTCTTGTTGTTGTTGTCAACAACGCTCCTGGTACACCTTGGCTCCAAAACCTTGACCATTCCGGCCGCTATTCTCTGCACACCTTCCAATAAGTATATATGAGATTAGGGATGTGCAAAGCTTCGGAGGTTGGTTTCGTAATTTCGGAGATTTTGCACGATTCGTAAATACGAATTACTGATTGGTATTCATAAATTGGGATTACAAAATCTTATGAGATCCTTCCGAAACGAAACGGGGGCCACCAGAATCTCCTAAACGAATTATGAATCAGATTTCATCCGCTTCACACACCTCTATATGAGAGATTTCCACGGTGTCCCTCGTGACTCCCTTGTGTTTCCTTTCCCAGTTGGTGACCCGGGCTGCGAGACCCGGGAGCTGACCCTCTTGAGGAACGGCGTCGGTCAGCTGGGCTTCCAGATGGACCACGAGGGCTTTGTGACCGAGGTCGAGCGCTTCACATTTGCCGAAAAGGCTGGGCTCCAGCCCGGGGCCCGCCTGGTGAGGGTCTGCGAGAGACCGCTGCCCAGCCTCAGCCACTCTCAGACCACGGAGCTCCTTCGCACCGCCAAGAAGGTCACCATCACTGTCGTGCCTCCAGATGAGAACGGGAAACCCAGGAGGTGAGCAGTTGCATGGCTGTTGTTCTTGTTGGCTCTCCTGTTTCATGGGAAACCCAGGAGGTGAGCTGTCACATTGTTGTAGTTTTGTCGTTGCTGTTGTTGTTGTCATTATTATTATTATTATTATTATTATTATTGGCTCTCCAGTTTCATGGGAAACCCAGGAGGTGAGCAGTCGTGTTGTTTGAATGTCATGAATTAGAATATCAAGAAAATTCAAACTCACCTACAGAAACATTGTGGGTAAAAGTCCCAGGACAAAAAACTAATCTAGCATTAGGGATCTGCTATCGCCCTCCCAACCAAACTCCAGAGGCAGACTGCTATCTGGAAAATGAAGTTAAACAGGCCTCAAAAATAAATACATTAGTCATAATGGGGGACTTCCACTATCCCCGAATAGATTGGCTAAATTCTTGTTCTACGCATGAAAGAGAGACAAGGTTCCTCAACATGCTAGCCGATTATCCCCTTGAGCAGATGGTCATGGAACCAACCAGGGAAAGGGATCCTGGACTTGGTGCTAACTAACGAACAAGATCTCGTTCAAGATGTCCTTGTAACTGAGCCCATAGGTACCAGTGACCACAACACAATAACCTTCAACTTAAGTTTGGATAGCAAACTGTCAGTGAAAACTAACACAGAAACCTTAAATTTTCAAAAAGGAATTTCACCAAAATGAGAAAATAGTAAAGAACAAACTAAAAGGAACAGTAAAAAAATCAATTCCCTCCATCATGCTTGGAAAATGTTTAAAAATACTTTAAAACAAGCCGATCTAACATGCATTCCTAAATTAAGAAAGAGGCCGGGAAAGTCCAAGAGGACATCGGCATGGCTTACAAATGAAGTAAAAGATGTGATTGGAAAGAAGAAAAACTCATTTAAGAAATGGAAGGCTCTTCCTACTGAGGAGAACAGAAAGGAACACAAGCTCTGGCAAACTAAATGCAAAGCAACCGTCAGGAAAGCCAAGAGAGATTTTGAGGCACATATAGCTAAGAACATTAAAAAAATAGCAAAAACTTCTTTAAGTACATCAGAAGCAGAAACCCAATTAGAAAAGCAGTTGGGCCACTTGACGAAAATGGTAAGAAAGGGACAATAAGTGAAGACAAGGAGATTGCTGAGCGGCTAAACGACTTCTTTGCCTCCGTTTTCACACAGGAGGACAGACAACATATGCCTGCAGCTGAGTCAATTTTTTCAGGAGGGAATTAAATGAATTAAACCAGATAGAGATAAACAAGGAAGATGTTCTCACATGCCTTACCAAACTAAATGTCAACAAATCACCAGGGCCAGATGGCATCCACCCCAGAGTTCTTAAGGAACTCAAGTGTGAAATTGCTGAAATTCTAGCCAAAATATATAACCTTTCTCTAAGATCAGGCACCGTACCCGAGGACTGGAGGGAGGCAAATGTAACTCCGATCTTCAAGAAAGGATCCAGGGGTGATCCAGGAAATTATAGGCCAGTTAGTCTAACCTCAGTTCCAGGCAAAGTGATGGAAACCATTATTAAAGAAAAAATTACTAAGCACATAGAAGAACAGGCATTGCTGAAGGAAAATCAACATGGTTTCTGCAAAGGCAAATCATGTCTTACTAACTTGAGAGAATTCTTTGAGGGTGTAAATAAACACATAGATAAAGGGGACCCAGTCGATATTGTTTACCTTGACTTTCAAAAGGCTTTTGACAAAGTCCCTCACCAAAGGCTCCTGAATAAGCTCTCCAGCCATGGAATCAGGGGACAGGTCTTGTCCTGGATTGGAACCTGGCTAAACTGTAGGAAACAAAGGGTGGTAATAAATGGACACTTCTCTGGGTGGAAAGAGGTGAGAAGTGGCGTACCCCACGGTTCAGTTTTAGGACCGTTACTTTTTAATTTATTCATAAATGATCTGGATGTAGAAGTAAATTGTGAGGTAGCAAAGTTTGCAGATGACACTAAACTGTTCAGGGTAGTTAAAAATGAAACTGACTGTAAAGAGCTCCAGAAAGATCTCTCGAAATTGAGTGAATGGGCAACAAAGTGGCAAATGCAATTTAACCTAAACAAGTGTAAAGTCATGCACATCGGGGAAGAACCCCAACTACACCTACCAATTGATGGGGTCAAAGCTTTCCGAGACAAACCAGGAAAGGGATCTTGGGGTTTTGGTGGACAGCTCAATGAAGATGTCAACCCAGTGCGCAGCAGCAGTGAAAAAAGCAAATTCTATGCTTGGCATGATCAGGAAGGGAATCGAAAATAGGTCGTCAAATGTTGTATTGCCTCTCTACAAATCTATGGTGAGGCCACATCTGGAGTACTGTGTACAATTCTGGTCTCCGCACCTCAAGAAGGATATAACGGAACTGGAAAAGGTACAAAGAAGGGCAACAAAAATGATCCAAGGGATGGAGCGGCTCCCTTATGAAACCAGGTTGCAACGCCTTGGTCTTTTCAGCCTTGAAAGACGGCGTTTAAGAGGTGACTTGATCGAAGTGTATAAAATCATGCATGGGATAGAAAAGGTGAATAGAGAAAAATATTTTCTCTGTCACACAACACTAGGACTAGGGGGCACTCCTAAAGCTCCAAGGTAGGAAAGTTAGGACTAATAAAGGGAAATATTTCTTCACCCAGAGGGTCATTGGGTTATGGAACTCACTTCCAGAGGAGGTTGTGACAGCGGTCAGCCTGGACGGCTTCAAGGCAGGATTAGACAGATTCATGGATACCAAGGGAATCAGTAGTTACGGAAATGGACATCCAAGGGCCACCTCTGTGTTGATGGAGGCAGGCAGGATTTTCCCCGGGTACTGGTTGTGGGGGGTCGGGAGCAGGTCAGGGTTTTGCCCTCCCTTCTGCTCGAGATCCCTGTGTACAACTAGTGGGCCACTGTGTGACACAGAATGCTGGACTGGATGGGCTGAGGCCCGATTCAGCATGGCTCTTCTTATGTTCTTATGTTCTTATGTTGTTGCAGTTTGGTTGTTGTTGGCTCTCCTGTTTTAGGGGAAACCCAGGAGGTGAGCAGTCACATTGTTGTAGTTTTGTTTTTGTTGTTGTTGTTCCTATTATTATTATTATTGGCTCTCCGGTTTCACGGGAAATCCAGGAGCTGAGCAGTCGTGTTGTTGCAGTTTGGTTATTGTTGGCTCTCCGGTTTTACGGGAAGCCCAGGAGGTTAGTAGTCACATTGTTGTAGTTTTGTTGTTGCTGTTGTTGTTGTTTTGGGTTCTCCAGTTTCATGGGAAACCCAGGAGGTAAGCAGTCGTTTTGTTGCAGTTTTGTTGTTGTTGGCTATCCGGTTTCACTGGAAGCCCAGGAGTTGAGCACTCACGTTGTAGTGTTGTTGTTGTTGTTGTTGGCTCTCCGGTTTCACAGCAGACCCAGTAGGTGAGCAGTCTCATTGCTGTTTTTGTTGGCTCTCCGGTTTCACAGCAGACCCAGGAGGTGAGCAGTCTCATTGCTGTTGTTGTTGGCTCTCCGATTTTATGGGAAACCCAGGAGGTGAGCAGTTGCGTTGCTGTTGTTGTTGTTATTGGCTCTC
This sequence comes from Anolis apletophallus, assembly GCA_030556195.1. NCBI lineage: Eukaryota > Metazoa > Chordata > Lepidosauria > Squamata > Anolidae > Anolis > Anolis apletophallus. The sequence continues at coordinate 13,003 of JARBWK010001094.1, read as the reverse complement.
CGGTTTCACAGCAGACCCAGGAGGTGAGCAGTCTCATTGCTATTGTTGTTGGCTCTCTGGTTTCACAGGAAACCCAGGAGGTGAGCAGTTGCGTTGTTGTTGTTGTTGGCTCTCCGGTTTCACAGGAAACCCAGGAGGTGAGCAGTTGCATTGTTGTTGTTGTTATTGTTGTTGTTGTTGCCTCTCTGGTTTCACAGGAAACCCAGGAGGTGAGCAGTTGCATTGTTGTTGTTGTTGTTGTTGTTGTTGTTGTTGGCTCTCCGGTTTCACAGGAAACCCAGGAGGTGAGCAGTTGCATTGTTGTTGTTGTTGCCTCTCTGGTTTCACAGGAAACCCAGGAGGTGAGCAGTCGCATTGTTGTTGTTGTTATTGTTGTTGTTGTTGGCTCTCTGGTTTCACAGGAAACCCAGGAGGTGAGCAGTCGCATTGTTGTTGTTGTTGTTGTTGTTGCCTCTCTGGTTTCACAGGAAACCCAGGAGGTGAGCAGTTGCATTGTTGTTGTTGTTGTTGTTGTTGTTGCCTCTCTGGTTTCACAGGAAACCCAGGAGGTGAGCAGTTGCATTGTTGTTGTTGTTGTTGTTGTTGTTGTTGTTGTTGTTGCCTCTCTGGTTTCACAGGAAACCCAGGAGGTGAGCAGTTGCATTGTTGTTGCTATTGTTGTTGTTGTTGCCTCTCTGGTTTCACAGGAAACCCAGGAGGTGAGCAGTTGCATTGTTGTTGTTATTGTTGTTGTTGTTGGCTCTCTGGTTTCACAGGAAACCCAGGAGGTGAGCAGTTGCATTGTTGTTGTTGTTGTTGGCTCTCCGGTTTCACAGGAGACCCAGGAGTTGAGCAGTCTCATTGCTGTTGTTGTTGGCTCTCCAGTTTTGTGGGAAACCCAGGAGGTGAGCAGTTGCATTGTTGTTGTTGTTGTTACTGGCTCTCTAGTTTCATGGGAAACCAAGCAGATGAGCAGTCGTGTTGCTATTGTTGTGGTTGGCTATCCAGTTTGAGGTGAGCAGTTGTGTTGCTGTTGTTAGCGCTCCGGTTTTACGGGAAACCCAGGAGGTAAGCAGTTGCGTTGTTATTGTTGTTGTTGTTATTGGCTCTCTGGTTTCATGGGAAACCCAGGAGATGAGCAGTCGTGTTGCTGTTGTTGTTGGCTATCCAGTTTGATGGGAAACCCAGGAGGTGAGCAGGCACGCTGCTACGGCTGTTGTTGTTATTGGCTGTCCAGTTTCATGGCCATCAGGGGCCCAAATTTCCTGCAAAAGTCCATGTATGTATGTGTGTGTGTGTTTGGGTGTGTGTGTGGAATTCCACCAATGCCGTCGTCCTCTGTTATGTCTTCTGTACAGAAGCTTCTCGGAGCTCTACCAAAAGTCCTTGCAAGAGAAAAGGAGGAGCGAGCCTCCGTCCGGAGACGCCGAGCTGACCAAGCCGGGCAGTGAAGCCGGGTTCAAGCCGGCCACCCTCCAGCTCCTCCATTCGCTCTCCCTGCAAGACGGGCCTCCTCACAGCCTGGCGGAGGAGAGGACCGAATTCCTGCGCAGCCACAGCGACCGGACCCCCGGACCCCCCGACCCGTAAGGACACAACCTGAACGTGAGCCAAGAGTGTGACGCGGCAGCCAAAAAAGCCCAATGCGATTCTCAGCTGCTGCAATAGGAGAAGAGTGTCTAGACCAGGCTTGGGCCAACTTGGGTCCTCTCTCTGAGTGTTTTGGACTCTGACTCCCACCATTCCTAATAGCCCCGGGCCCTTTCCTTTTCCCCCTCAGACGCTTAAGGGAAAAGGAAAGGGCCCAGGGCTGTTAGGAATGGTGGGAGTTGGAGTCCTAAACACCTGCAAGGAAGGCCCAAGTTGGCCCATGCATAGTCTAGACCAGTGTTTTTCAACCTTTTTTGAACCGCGGAATATTTTTTACATTTACAAAATCCTGCGGCACACAACCAACCGAAATGACACAAAATGGCACTCTAACACAGTCATACATATAGTTAATATGTTTCTAAATGTATTTATACACTCAGTGTGAAACCTGGGCCTGTTTCGATGAACACAACATAGATATCCTGGCAGGAATGGCAGAAAGACACAAACATCCCACACAGAACTCCCATAAACAAGAGAAAATACTAGAAGAGTTTGGTGGGCATTGACCTTGGGTTTTGGAGTTGTAGTTCACCTATATCCAGAGAGCACTGTGGACTCAAACAATGTTGGATCAGGACCAAACTTGGCATGAATACTCAATATGCCCAAATGTGAACACAGATGGAGTTTGGGGAAAATAGACCTTGACATTTGGGAGTTACAGTTTCTGGGATTTATAGTTAACACACAATCAAAGAGCATCCTGAACTCTTGCAACAATGGAATTGAACCAAACTTGGCATATTGAACTCTCATGACCAACAGAAAGTGCTGAAAGGATTGGCTTGGGAATTGACCTTGAGTTTGGAAGTTGTAGTTCACCTACACCCAGAGAGCACTGTGGACTCAAACAGTGTTATGTTATGTTGTTGTGTTTTCGGCAGGAGGGGGAAGAAAGGGTATTGGAGGTTCCAATTTCCCATGGCACACCTGATGATCGCTCACGGCGCACTAGTGTGCCATGGCACACTGGTTGGGAAACACTGGTCTAGACGCATCCTGAGTTTACTCCACTTTGTTCCCTCTAGGACGCCGTCTCAGGATGTCCCTGTCGTCCCCAATCCGCCTCCAGATCTGATCTTAGCCGCCACATCCAAGGCTCCTCCGGACCATGACGCCGTAAGTGCTCTGTAGCATTCAATGCTCCAACCCGGAAGTATAATTTCTTTACCGAACCTGGGGGCCACCATTTTTCTTAATTATTGTAATTAGATCGTATCTTCCCTCTCAGTTCTTCTTGGCTTGTAAACAGCACTCCCTATTCGGCACACACCCACCCCCGTCCGCGCATGCCCAGAAGCTCCTGTGCGCAGGCGCAGAAGCACTAGACCCGGCGGTTCCCTCCAACTACCGACCAGTGTCGAACCTTTCGTACCTGGGGAAGGTAGTTGAGAGGGCAGTAACGGAGCAGTTGCAGTCCTTCTTAGATGATGCAACATGGCTAGACCCCTTCCAGTCCGGCTTCCGTTCGAGGCACGGGACGGAGACGGTCCTGGTCTCCATCACAGACCAACTCCGCTGCCAGCTCGACCAAGGCGGGTCTGCGCTGCTCGTGTTATTGGACCTCACGGCAGCGTTTGACACGGTCGACCACAATCTATTGATCCACCGCCTGGCCATGGCTGGAGTGAGGGGACAGCCCTTAAATGGCTGACCTCCTTCCTCCACCAGCGGTCTCAGCGTGTGAGGAGGGGCGAGGTGGTCTCCGAGGGCTCCCACTACTCTGTGGGGTCCCCAGGGGGCCATTCTCTCCCCTCTGTTATTTAACATCTACATGCAGCCGCTTGCACAGCTGGTGCGGAGTTATGGACTGGAGTGTCACCAGTACGCTGACGACACCCAGCTCATTCTGAGGATGGAGGGCAGGCCGGGTTCTGTCCCCGATAATTTCCAACACTGCCTCGAAGCCGTTACTGGATGGCTGCGAGCCAGTAGGTTGAGGGTGACTCCGCGAAGACGGAGATCTTGTGGCTGGGTCGCCCGGGTGATGTGAATGTCCAGCTTCCGAGCCTGGACGGTGCGGTGTTATGCCCATTGCCTTCCGTAAAGAGCCTGGGGGTCCATTTGGACTCCCAGCTGACCATGGAGGCCCAGGTCTCTGCGGTCAGCAAGATCGCTTTTTTCATCTGCGACAGGCAAGGAGGCTGGCCCCCTATCTCTCCCGGAACGATCTGGCCACGGTGATCCAAGCCACAGTCATCTCAAGGCTGGATTACTGCAACGCGCGCTCGTTGGCCTTCCTCTGTCGGTGACCCGAAGCTCAGGCTAGCGCAGAACACTGCCGCCCGGCTCCTGTCTGGCACGCCAGCTGGCGCCCACATAACACCTGTTTTGCAGGATCTGCACTGGCTGCCAATTGAGCACCGGATCACCTTCAAAGTGTTGGTCCTCACCTTTAAGGCCTTACACGGCCTGGGGCCAGCGTATTTGAGGGACCGTCTCACCCCATATTGCCCTCCGAGATCACTTCGGTCTGAGGACTCCAATCTCCTGGAGATACCTTCAGCTAAACTCGCCAGGCTGACTGCTACCCGCCGGAGGGCGTTCTCTGTCATCGCACCTACGCTGTGGAACGCCCTCCCGGCCGGAACTCGGGCTATGAAGGACTTGCTCCCGTTTAGACGGGCCTGTAAAACATACCTGTTTAAGCAGGCCTTTGGTGAGTGAGTCCTGCCCATGCCCCGCCATCTATTCGTTCTTCTGAGGACGATGTGCTGTTCATTGTGTTAACTGTGTTATTAATTACTGTACTGCTGTTGTTTTTAATTGTTTTTAACTGCTTATTGCCTGTATTTTACTGTGCCCTTCGGCTCCTGTAAGCCGCCGCGAGCCTCAGGGAGTCGGCGGCATAGAAGCCCGAATAATAAATAAATAAATAAATAATAAATAAACACAGCACTCCCTATTCGGCACGCAGGGAGGTTTGCTACGGCGCAACGTTGGACCGCACAAGGCCCAAAAGCGCAACATCGGCCGGACGCTGTCTGGCGGGCGGGGGAATGCGCCCTTTACCCAGTTGGCGCCCCACGCAGCAGCGTCCTTCGCCTAGCGGTAGGACCACCCCTGGCACCACTCCTACTCTGCAGCCAGAAGCGAATTGAGTTGTAATGGGTGCCGAAACACAAAAGCTTGGCGGCCTGATGTTCAATGTCCTTGGATGAGAAGCGGGGGCCCTGGATCGCCTTTGGTGTGGCTGCGAGGAGAGTCTTCCTGTGCATTGCAGTATATTATAATAATAATAATAATAATAACAACAACAACAAACCCTATGAGGAGCGGCTTAAAGAGCTGCTGGGCATGTTTAGTCTGAAGAAGAGAAGGTGTTTTGGACTCCCAACTCCCAGAATTCCTAGCGGCCTTATTGACAAGGAGGCGATGCTGCCCTCTCTGAAATGGGGTCAGGTGGTCTCCGCAAGCTTTCTCCTCCCTTTCCAAACCCTCAATATGTCCTTACAATCTTCCATTCACACTTAAGGATGTGCAGAGACAAAAATGACTTTCTTCCAGGACCCAGTCATCAACAAGAAAGGTTCGGTCACGGGTCAAGAGGTCAAAGGTCCCTTGACCCTCGGGGAGAAGCCCCCGCTCCCTTTGGAGACCAGCGAAAGCGATAAATTCCTGCCGCGGACCCTTTCCCTGCGCAACTCCATCACAAAAAGTAAGACCTTTTCCCATACGCGGATATGGCGGACCATACGCGGATATGGCGGCCCTTCGGTGAGAACTTCTCCTCTTCTTCTCTCCTTCAGTCCTTTCCGAAGCCGGGGAGTCGCCCGAAGACGAGTGGGAATCCATCGCCAACTTGGCCTCCGCTTGCAACAGCATCCTTGAGGCTCTTTCGAAGGAAGGTGGGTGATGGAAACGAGACAGGCGAGGCACCCATCTTTGGTGTTTTGGTCCCGAGATCATCGGGTTTTCTCCATCTCAGCCCTTGGCCATTTTATATAAGGGATGTATTATATCGTTGTACAGGCAGTTCCCAAGTTACAATCATTCGACTTACAGACAACTCCAAGTTTTCACTGTTTTGGGTTTTTGAAAGAAACTAGCTGACTTTCTGATTGGTTGCCACTGTGGGATTATTTGCATAACGCCTCTGATTGGCCAGCACCACCAACATTCCGACACTCTAAACTGCCAGAGGGGGGTGGCTCCCAGCCTCTACATTCTAACTGAGGGAGTATTTGCATAATGCCTCTAATTGGCCAGCACCACCAACATTCCAACACTCTAAACTGCCAGAGGGGGGTGGCTCCCAGCCTCTACATTCTAACTGAGGGAGTATTTGCATAATGCCTCTAATTGGCCAGCACCACCAACATTCCGACACTCTAAACTGCCAGAGGAGGGTGGCTCCCAGCCTCTACATTCTAACTGAGGGAGTATTTGCATAATGCCTCTAATTGGCCAGCACCACCAACATTCCGACACTCTAAACTGCCAGAGGAGGGTGGCTCCCAGCCTCTACATTCTAACTGAGGGAGTATTTGCATAATGCCTCTAATTGGCCAGCACCACCAAATTCCGACACGCTAAACTGCCAGAGGAGGGTGGCTCCCAGCCTCTACATTCTAACTGAGGGAGTATTTGCAGAATGCCTCTAATTGGCCAGCACCACCAACATTCCGACACTCTAAACTGCCAGAGGAGGGTGGCTCCCAGCATCTACATTCTAACTGAGGGAGTATTTGCAGAATGCCTCTAATTGGCCAGCACCATCACCATTCCGACACTCTAAACTGCCAGAGGAGGGTGGCCCCCAGCCTCTACATTCTAACTGAGGGAGTATTTACATAATGCCTCTAATTGGCCAGCACCACCAACATTCCGACACTCTAAACTGCCAGAGGAGGGTGGCTCCCAGCCTCTACATTCTAACTGAGGGAGTATTTACATAATGCCTCTAATTGGCCAGCACCACCAACATTCCGACACTCTAAACTGCCAGAGGAGGGTGGCTCCCAGGCTCTACATTCTAACTGAGGGAGTATTTGCATAATGCCTCTAATTGGCCAACACCACCAACATTCTGACACTCTTAACTGCCAGAGGGGGATGGCATAGGGGATCATGGGAGTTATAGTCCAATTGTTTTTTTGTATTTTTGGTTGTGTTGTTTAATTTTTATTTTATTTTTTTGGGTGGTAAACATACCTCGTGGGGTTTTGTGTGTATGTGGGCTGATTTGGTGTGTCTGCCTTGTGTGGTTTTGCTGTCTATAGGCTACTTAGGATGACAGCTCTCTTTATATATATATAAGATTTTGGTCATACCTTGGGGTATGAGACGTTTGGTGGCCAAATTTGATGCCATAGTTTGTTTGCTTTTAGCCTACTCAGGATGCAGAGAAGCTTTTTAAATATTAAGCTTAATACTAATAATTATTATATTCCTATTATATTATTATACATTATTAGTATTATTATATTACTATACTGCTATATTATTATATTTTATAATATTAGTATTACAACATTACTGTTTTATATATTGTTAGTTTTATTATATTGTTATTATATTATATTATTATATATTATTACTATTAGTATTATTATATTACTTTATTATATTACTATTACTATCATATTATATTTTATTAGGATTAGTGTTATATTACTATATAATATAGTGTTATATTATTATATTAGTATTAATATTATATTACTAATTTATTATATTATATAGTTTTAGTTTTAAAAAGAATAGAAAAGAAGACTTGAAAGGGAAAAAGAAAAGGAAGGAAGAAGGAAGAAAAGAAGGAAGGGGAGAGAGGGAGGGAAAATGAAGGAAGGAAGGAAGGGTGAAGGGTGAAGGAAGAAGAAAGGAAGGAAGAGGGAGAATGGAGGAAAGAAGGAAGGAGAGGGGAAAGGGAATGAGAAGGAGAAAGAAAGGGTGAAGGAGAAAGGAAGGAAGAGGAAGGAAGGAAGGAAGGAAGAGGGAGAATGGAGGGGAGAAAGGAAGGAAGGAGGAAGGAAGGAAGGAAGAGGAAGGAAGGAAGGAAGGAAGGAAGAATGGAGGAAAAGGAAGGAAGGGGAGGGAGAGGAGAGGAAGAGGAAAAGGAAGGAGAGAGAATGGAAGGAAGGAAAGGGAAAAGGAAGGAGAGAAGGAGAAGGAAAGGGTGAAGAGGGAGAAAGGAAGGAAGGAAGGAAGGAAGGATGAGGGAGAATGGAGGAAAGAAGGAAGGGGAGAGAGGGAGGGAAAAGGAAGGAGAGAAGGAGAAGGAAAGGGTGAAGGGGGAGAAAGGAAGGAAGGAAGGAAGGAAGGAAGAGGGAGAATGGAGGAAAGAAGGAAGGGAGAGAGGGAGGGAAAAGGAAGAGAAGGAAAGGGTGAAGGGGAGAAAGAAAGGAAGGAAGAGGAAGGAAGGAAGGAAGGAAGGAAGGAAGGAAGAGGGAGAATGGAGGAAAGGCGGAAGGGGAGAGAGGGAGGGAAAAGGAAGGAGAGAAGGAGAAAGAAAGGGTGAAGGGGAGAAAGGAAGGAAGGAAGGAAGGAAGGAAGGAAGGAAGGAAGGAAGGAAGGAAGGAAGGAAGAGGGAGAATGGAGGAAAAGGAAGGAGAGAGGGAGGGAAAAGGAAGTAGAGAAGGAGAAGGAAAGGGTGAAGGGGAGAAAGGAAGGAAGGAAGAGGAAGGAAGGAAGAGGAAGAATGGAGGAAAGGCGGAAGGGGAGAGAGGGAGGGAAAAGGAAGGAGAGAAGGAGAAGGAAAGGGTGAAGGGGAGAAAGAAAGGAAGGAAGAGGAAGGAAGGAAGGAAGAGGGAGAATGGAGGAAAGGCGGAAGGGGAGAGAGGGAGGGAAAAGGAAGGAGAGAAGGAGAAGGAAAGGGTGAAGGGGAGAAAGAAAGGAAGGAAGAGGAAGGAAGGAAGAGGAAGAATGGAGGAAAGGCGGAAGGGGAGAGAGGGAGGGAAAAGGAAGGAGAGAAGGAGAAGGAAAGGGTGAAGGGGAGAAAGAAAGGAAGGAAGAGGAAGGAAGGAAGAGGGAGAATGGAGGAAAGGCGGAAGGGGAGAGAGGGAGGGAAAAGGAAGGAGAGAAGGAGAAGGAAAGGGTGAAGGGGAGAAAGAAAGGAAGGAAGAGGAAGGAAGGAAGAGGAAGAATGGAGGAAAGACGGAAAGGGAGAGAAGGAGGGAAAAGGAAGGAGAGAAGGAGAAAGAAAGGGTGAAGGGGAGAAAGAAAGGAAGGAAGAGGAAGGAAGGAAGGAAGGAAGGAAGGAAGGAAGGAAGGAAGGAAGGAAGAGGGAGAATGGAGGAAAGGCGGAAGGGGAGAGAGGGAGGGAAAAGGAAGGAGAGAAGGAGAAGGAAAGGGTGAAGGGGAGAAAGGAAGGAAGGAAGAGGAAGGAAGGAAGGAAGAGGAAGAATGGAGGAAAGGCGGAAGGGGCGAGAGGGAGGGAAAAGGAAGGAGAGAAGGAGAAAGACAGGGTGAAGGGGAGAAAGGAAGGAAGGAAGAGGAAGGAAGGAAGGAAGAGGAAGAATGGAGGAAAGGCGGAAGGGGCGAGAGGGAGGGAAAAGGAAGGAGAGAAGGAGAAAGACAGGGTGAAGGGGAGAAAGGAAGGAAGGAAGAGGAAGGAAGAGGAAGAATGGAGGAAAGACGGAAGGGGGAGAATGGAGGACAGAAGGAAAGGGAGAGAGGGAGGGAAAAGGAAGGAGAGAAGGAGAAGGAAAGGGTGAAGGGGAGAAAGGAAGGAAGGAAGGAAGGAGTGAGGGAAGGAAGGGGAGAGAGTGAGGGAAAAGGAAGGAGAGAAGGAAAGGGTGAAGGGGGAGAAAGAAAGGAAGGAAGAGGGCCCCGAGAGCAGCAGAGGATGAGGAAGAGGCGGCGATGGCAGCGCGGAATGGCAGTCGCGGCGCATTTGCGTCACTCCTCCCCGCCGCATGCTGGGAAATCGAGTCCTGGAGAGCCAGATACAATTGCGAAAAGAGCCACATGTAGCTCCCGAGCCATAGGTTCCCGACCCCTGATATAGGGCAACAGTTCAGACTCGATGGCCTTTGGGGGTCCCTTTCAGTGCTGATATTGTATGAATAAGGACTCCCTTCCAACCCGATATGGCCGTGATCCTTCCTTTGCCGGGCCTTCCGTTTGACGCTGTATTTTCCAATCGCAGGGCAGCATATACCGGAGAACCGGGAATCCTTATGCGCTGCAGTCCAGAGAAGCACAACTCAACAGCAACCCAATGAGGAGTAAGGCGCTGCTCTGTCCGTACGCCGGTTGTGTATCTGTGTGTGCTTTCCCGTTTGGGGAATAGCTCCCAAAATCTAAGGGGATTCTGGGAGTTTTGGTGGGGGCAAAGTATTGCTTTTGTTGTGTTGCACGATCTGTCATGGTTTCCAGGCCCGGATTAGCCTCTTCGGCTGCCCGAGGCCAAGACGCCCCGCGCCGCCCCCCCAGGGCGCGGAAAGCCACGCCCCCAGGGCGCTGCTGCGCATGTGCGGCAGCAGCCCCGGCCATGCGCGCCGTCGCCTCCTCCTCCCGCGACCGGAAGGGGGCGAGGAGGTGGACGGAAGCCGCGGCACCGCCCCACGGCTTCCGTCCACCTCGCGCCTTCCTTTCGGTCACGGGAGGAGGAGGAGGTGGACGGAACGGAAGCGCGCGGGCACTGCTCGTGGGGCTTCCGTCCGCCGACTCCTCCACCTCCACGACCAAAAGGAGGGCGCGGAGGAGGGCGGGAGTTCCCTTCCGTCCACCTCGCGCCTTCCTTTTGGTCGCGGGAGGAGGAGGAGGCGCTGGATGGAAGACCCACGAGCACCGCGTGGCTTCCGTCCACCTCCTCCTCCCGACCGAAAGGAAGGCGCGAGGTGGACGGAAGCCGTGGGGCGGTGCCGCGCGGCTTCCGCCCACCTCGGGCCCTCCTTCCGGTCGCGGGAGGAGGAGGCGACAGAAGCCGCACGGCCGGGGCTGCTGCCGCACATGCGCAGCAGCCCCCTGGGGGCGTGGCTTTCCCCGCCCTGGGGGGGTGGCGCGGGGCGTCTTGGCGCGAGGAAGGTGCGAGGAGGAGGAAGGGAAGTCCCGCCCCTCGCCGCCTGGGGTGGCCGCGCGGGTGGAGCTTCCCTTCCTCCTCCTCACCGCCTCCTTCCTTTGCAAGGGGGCGGCCCAGGCGAGGGGAGGGCGCCATTCCCTCCTTCCCGCCCCCTCGCAGCGCTCCCCCCCGCCCTCTTCCGAGGTATGATGACTCTCTCGGGAGAGGGCGGGGGGGAAAGCGTTGCGAGGGGGGCGTTTAAAAAACATGTTTTTGGGGGGTCGAATCCGCTGCCCCCCCAAAACCTGCTGCCCAAGGCCCTGGCCTAGTCTGGCCTTATGGGTAATCCGGGCCTGATGCTTTCCCTTTTTTCTTTGCTTCGTCCCCCCGCCTTCCAGCTCCCAAGATGCTCTCAGCTTGGCAGAAAAGGTCTTGCATTTGGAGTCAACGCTCAAGAAACTCCAGGAAGATCTTCAGAGGGTGAGGCGTCAAAAATAGCCGGTTTGAAAGTGTTGTTGTCCTGTTTAACTGTGTGGTCCTTACTTACTGTTCGAACATGGTGAGATGGACAAGGGTTGAGTGAAAAGTAATGCCTCCACCTTCGTTACTCGGGTTGGGGTGGGAATATTTCAATAAATCAAACGCAGAAATAATCCTGAGGATGCCCTCTTTAATGACCACTATTCGCTTTCCCACATCATCGCTGGACAATTGGATACATTTCTGCCGGCGATGAAGCCGTCACGGAAGAAGTCGACACTCTTGTTTTATTTATTTACTAGCTTGGGGACCCGGCGTTGCCCGGGTCATTTGAGAAGTGTAGCAGGATGTAGAGTGGGTCATGGGGGCTCTGTGTGCCAAGTGTGGTCTTGATCCATCATTATTGGGAGTTGTAGTGGTATCAAGAAATTTCTGAAGGTAGTGTTTGGTCTGTATTGGTCAATGGATGAGGGTTGCATTGTTTGGAGGTAAATGAGTGAAGGTACTTCAAGTCCCATCATCCGTGTTCCACCTCACACAAAACTGTACCAGGATGTAGAGTGGGTCATGAGGGCCTGTGTGCCAGGCTTGGTGCTGATCAGTCATTGGATTAGGTTTGCAGCAGTCTTGGAAAGTGAGGGAAGGTACTGCAAGTCCCATCATCCATGGTCTGTCCTCCCCCAACTGCAGCAGGATGTAGGAGTGGGTCATGGGGGCTCTGTGTGCCAAGCTTGGTCTTGATCCATCATTCTTGGGAGTTGCAGTGGTATCATGAAAGTACTGAAGGTACTGGAAGTCCCATAATCTGTGGTCCCTCCCCCAAATTGCAGTAGGATGTAGATTGGGTCATGGGGGCTCTGTGTGCCAAGTGTGGTCTGAATTGGTGAATAGATGAGGGTTGTATTGTGTGTAGGAAGTGAGTGAAGGTACTTCTGTCCCATCATCCCCGTGGTCCAGCCTGACACAAAACTGTACCAGGATGTAGCGTGAGTCATGAGGGGGCCTGTGTGCCAGGCTTGGTGATTGATCAGTCATTGGATGAGGTTTGCAGTGTGTTGGAAAGTGAGTGAAGGTACTGCAAGTCCCATCATCTGTGGTCAACCCACCTCCAAACAGTACCAGGATGTAGAGTGGGTCATGGAAGCTCTGTCTGCCATGTGTGGCCTTGATCCCTCATTACTGGGAGTAGCAGTGGTATCCTGAAATTAGTGAAGGTACTGTAGTCCCATCATCCATGGTCCACCTACCTCCAAACAGTACCAGGACGACGAGTGGGTCATGGAGCTCTGTCTGCCTTGATCCCTAATTTGTGGGAGTTGCAGTGGTATCATGAAATTTCAGAAGGTACTGCAAGTCCATCACCGCGGCCAACCCACCTCTAAACTGCACCAGGACGAGAGTGGGTCATGGAAGCTCTTCTGCCAAGTTTGGTCTTGATCCATCATTATTGGGAGTTGTAGTGCTATCATGAAATTAATGAAGGTACTGCAAGTCCCATCATCCATGGTCCCCACCTCCAAACTGCAGTAGGATGTAGAGTGGGTCACTGGGGTTCTGTGTGCCAAGTGTGGCGTTATCAGTGTGACGGCTTTAGGAGGGAGGAGCCTGGGAGTCTCCCGCGGCTCCTCCCTCCCTCCTAAAGCCGCCATGGCGGCCTGAAAGGGCCCGCTGCGCCGACAAGGAGGCAGGGGGCGGAGCCGGGCGGAGCCTGGGCGGATCAGAGCCTGGCCTAGGGCGCCAAAAGGCCATTATCCGGGCCTGCTGGACAGTATGGAGGATGTCGATGGTGTTGAGATCCATTCTGAAGTTCTGTCGTGTACCCATCGTGCACAGAAACCTGAACTACAAGCCGCAATAATGTGACCCACACGTTCTTGTGAAATGCCGATTATGCTGAAATTTCCTCTGATACACACCCCCCAATCCATCTGCCCAAAAGGGGGC